>JAQQSK010017792.1:0-10007 GCA_028658325.1 Potorous gilbertii | reverse complement strand
GTTACTTGACTTCTGAGATTCCTCTCCACCCCTGCCTGGATCCCCCCAGCTCGTGCTTGGGGTCTGAGATTCAAATGCTGCTCCCCAGCCTCAGGGCTTTCAGCGGGGTGGGACTGCTATTCAATGGGAGCTTAAGTTCTGGTGCTCAGGTGGGGGCAGGGCCGCCTCCCAGGCTCAGTTCCCTCAGGGGATTTATGCAGAGACCTTCTGTAATGGAGCTGCTGCTGAGCTCCTGCCTGCTCTGGTAGTCTCTGGCCGCCTGCTGCCTCTGCTGCTGCCTCCTGAGGGGGCCTGAGTTATGGAGACACCCCACTCCCCTCTCAGCCCATCCAGATGTCTTTCTCACTGACCTGTGCATCTGTGGGTGGAGGGACATTCGTGGCCACTAGAGATTCCATCTCTGAAGCCTGCTCGGATCTGCTGGATCTGTTCCTCTCAGCGCTGCGTGGCCAGGGCAGGGCTGGACTCCACTCCCGTCCAGTGCACAACGGACCTTTGGGATTGGTTTTTCAGGGCTCTCTGCAATGGAAATCTCCTTCACTGTGTTGCTGTGCAGCATCCATTGTTCCAGAATTTGTTGGGAGTTCTTTTTATAGGTAATTATGGGCTGTGGGTTTGGAGCTAGCATATGTGAGTCTTTCTACTCTGCTATCTTGGCTCCTCCCCACCCCATTTCCTCATTTTCCAGATGAGAAAACTGAGGCCCAAGGAAGTACCTGTACACAGGTAGAAAGCATCAGAGGCATACTTTGAATCAGGTTTTCTGACCCCAGGGCCAGCATGCTTTTCACTCTACCACACAGTATACTTTTTGCTTGCCTAATCCCAGGACCACCAGCTGCCGAGATGAAAATATCTTCCCTGCTACTTCTCTCATTCTTATTCCTATGCACACCAGTCCTATACCTCCTTAGTTCCTGTTGTTATCTGAGACAGCTAAGTGATGCTCAAATGGAATTTTGGATTTAGGATTAAGGAGCCCTGATTTCAAATCATGCCTCAGATACTAGCTCTGTGACCTTGAATCTCTCCACCTCAGTTTCCCCATCTGTAAAATGGAGGCAGTAGTAGCTCCTATCTTATAAGGTTGTTGTGAAGATCATGTGAAATTACATTATGCAAATCTTAAAGCTCAATTGCTAAGTGTTACTATTATTGTCCACAAACTTTCCTGTGTGCTTTAGTTCTCTATTTCTATTGTTAAAAAATCCATTTCCCCTTCTCATACCTCCTCTTTTATGCTTATGTATTGGTAGGAACCCAAAACTATCCCTTTCCTAGATGATGTTACATGTCTTTAATTTCAGTCTAAGCACTCCCCAATACCTGCTTCACCTTTCTTCATGACCGTTGGAACAGATTGTTCTCATCTACCCATTCTACCCAGGAAAGGCTTTCCATGCTTGGGATAGACATCTCCCTGAAAGGCTGGCCTATCGGTTAACCTTAACCTGGTTTAGCCTGTCTCCCAAAACAGTTTTACTGGGGTGTGACCACTGTGCATGCTATAACTTCTTGAAACCACAGAAGAGAATTGAGTGAGAGGTGGCCCTAAACAAGTTCTTGGCAAGTCCTCCCACCAGAGATACTAATCCTTTCTGAAGGCAATATAGCTATGACCTGTTTAAAAGGCAGGCCAAATATTTAATGTCACATTTTATATTGGTCACATAATGCTACTTATATCATCATTTATTTATTTTGAGAAATTTTAGAGAAGTTTTTCTTTCTTTCTAACTAAATGCATCAAATGACATCTAGTACTTTATGCATCTGGTACTTTAGAAATGAAAAAGGGAAAAACAATCTTTTTCATCAACTAAGCAGTGGTTAATTTTTGGCTTAGCCTTTGTTTTTCTTGATACTGTTAACAGCTGCAGTCTTTCTAATAACATGAGATGCTGGTGGGAGCCTGATGCCCCCACTGGGACCTCATTCCTTTAAGGATTTCACTTCAACTAGAGCTGTTCTCCAAATACTAACCTTATGGACCGGGAGCTCAGAAGTAATCAACAAAGAGCAATGCAGTACAAGAACATGCAGAATAAATTGCCATATGTCATCAATAGCATAAGAGCTGCCGTCAGGTGCCACAAAACCTAAACAAATGTTTCTCAGGGTAATGTTATAGCTTAGACCACTCTGTCATATTTAAGAATGGATTGCTCCAGCAGGGTTTTCTCCACTGTGGATATTAGATTTAAAGTGCTTCAAAAAAAAAAAAACAAAAATCCTGGCCCAGTAATATGTAATGAAGACATTGAAGAGAGCATTTTAACCCACTATTTGCAGATCTAGAAAAACCAGAGCCTATTGAAGATTGTTTCAGAGAAAACACTAAGTTGTTCTAAGATATGGGTTTTAGAATAAGGTTCATGAAATACCTTCTTGGTCAACAGCATTATTTGGTCACAGATCTGACCTGTTGTAAGGTATAACTTGTCTCTTCATGTGTGCTTTTTTAATGAAACTTTCCCTTGTGTCTTTATAGGCAACATTGCAGTGTCAGTTTTCAACTGCCATATTCTTAAAGAGCTATGCTGTAAAATCATGAACATTTGGTGCATTCATGTATTGGGGAATAATTTCTATAGTAAAAAATTCCTCCCTAAATGAGTAGTTTTCCTTTTTACAGTAGAGACAACATACCAATTTGTTTACATTAGGTCATTTTGTCAACATTTGTTTCATATTATGTGGTGATACCCTTTTGAATATTTAAATGACTGAGAAGCAACTACTGTACATACTTCTTTCTTAACATTCCTTTAGGAGTTGATGTGAAAACGAACTCTGAACTATAAGTTGCTACCAAAACTTTAATTGCTGTAAATGCACCACCACTTTCTATAAGCACATGTTGGCTGAGTTTTAGGAATGCTGTCGAACTTAGGAGAAGTATATTTCACTAATGCCTATTACATAGTCTCTTCAATAGAGCATGTCTAGAATTCAAGATACAACTTATTGAAAATCTGGCATACAACGTCATAGCAAAATGACTCCTCAAAGTGTCGTAGTCCTATTTCTAATCCCTGACCTGGAGAAAAAAACAGTTTTAATTCCAGCCATCTTTTTGTCATCTATTTCCCATTCCCTTTTTCCATCCCTACCCTCACCAGAACTCCAGCACCTCCTGTCATTAATATATATTTATTCATAAATAGTTCCCATAACCTGAATAGGACAAACCCTAGAATATTATAAATTAAGTGAAAAAAAAGTATTTCATCTCTCAGCATCTCCAGTTTTCTGTTTTGATGATACTTCCTTATTAATCCCCATATGGCTAGTGTCATCACATTGCCTTGCTAGCAGTGAAAATACACTATCCTGGATATAGTGCAGCATGATTTGAGCCTTTTCTGATCACACACTTCCCCCATTTAAAAGTAACCTTGCCCATGCCCTATTTTTCAAAACTCTTCTATGAGTGATAAGTGAAATGGATTTTCATCTAATGCTAATGGCAGAGGAATTTACTATGTCTACCCTCCAAAGGAATATTTCCATTTCTAATAACCTATGTTTTAAGCAAAAGGAGGTGAATAATATAATTATTTTGTGTAACAAGACCAGGAGGGCAAATAATATCTGCTTAAATCTAGCCATTTCTTTGGGCAAGACATTCATATATATATATATATACCACTCCAGATATATATATATATATATATCTGGAGTGGTATGCCATTTCCTTCTCCAAAACACACACACATACATGTTTGTATACCTACTTTTATGTGTACTGTATTTATACTGTACCTACTACTCATTGAGTGAAGGTAGTTATAATCTTTATCATACCAATAAAATCACTGATCCTCATTTGCACTACATGGTACATTATTAAGGTATTTGCACTATACATGTCTTAAGAAAAATACAGTGTTTGCTATTATTTAATATATAGGGTAATATATCTTGTTTATAATTGATTCATGTAGTAGTATTGATTTTTGTGAGTTATAAACAAAGAAGATTCTAATTATTGAAAAAAGTATGGTGGGGAGAACAAAAACAAAAGATAGTCAAATAAAGCTGAGGTAGTTGGAAAAATCATAAAACACCATATTCATTTTAGTTAATTACACATATATTTATTTATATTATAAGACACTAAGAAATTATCGACTGCATATTCCCAGCTAGTTTTCAGTACAGCTTAGCTGATATAGTGAAATAGTTCTTTTTTGAAAATTAGTTTTATTTATTTTGTTAAATTTTGCCAATTACATGTAAAAAATTAATTTTTAAAAAAAAATTTTGAGTCCCAAATTCATTTCCCTCCTACTCTCACCCTGTCTTTGAGAAGGTAAGACATTTGATTTCAATCATACATGCAAAGCATATATCTAAATTAGCCTTGTTATAGAAAAAACACAAACAAAATCAAACAATAAAGATAAAGAAAAAACTATGCTTCAGTCTGCATTCAGAGTTCATCATTTCTTTGTGGATGTCTAGCACTTTTCATCATGGGTTCTTTGGAATTGTCTTGGATCAATTTCCTGATCAGAGCAGCTCCTTCTTCCAGAGTTGATCATCATTCCCATATTGCTGTTATTGTTTACAGTGTTCTCCTGGTTCTCCTCACTTCAAATTATATGAATTCATGTAAATCTTCTCAGGTTTTTCTTAATCCATCCTGCTCATCATTTCTTGTTGTACAATAATAACTCATGAGTCTTTTACTACAACCTTTCCAGTGATTCCCTAATTGATTAGCAGCCCTTCAAATTCCAATTCTTTGCCCCTTCAAAAAAGAGCTACTCTAAATATTTTTCTACAAATTGATCCTCTTCCCTTTTATCTCTTTGGGATATATACCCTACTGTATGTCAGTATTGCTATGTCAAAGGGTATGCACAATTTTATGTTCTCCAGAATACGTGGACAAGTTCACAACTCCACCAGCAGTGAATTAAAGTCCCAATTTTTTCATTTTCCCTCCAGCATTCATCATTCTCCTTTTCTGCTATTTTAGGCAATCTATTACATTTGACATGATATCCCAGAGTTGTTTTAATTTCCATTTCTCTAATCAGTAGTGAATTGGAGTATTTTTTCATTTGAGTATTGATAACTTTGATTTCTTCTGAGGATGCCCTATTAGCATCCTTTGACCACTTATCAACTGGGGAATGGGTCTTAAATTTTTCTTAATTTCCTATATATTTGAAAAATTGGGCCTTTCTTAGAGCCAATTTACCCACAAAAAATATCCAATTTTCCTTTTAATTTTGATCATACTAGTTTTATTTCTACAAAACCATTTTTATTTCATGTAATAAAAATGATCTATTTTACTTTCTGTAATACTCTCTATCTCTTACTTGATCACAAATTCTTCCTTGATCCATAGATCTGATAGGTATTTTCCATGGTCCCCTAATTTACTTGTGATATCACCCTTTATGTATAAATCATTTATCCAGTTTGACTTTATCTTGGTATTAGCAAAATATATTTCAGTCATACTGATAGACTTTTAAAAATAGATTATAAGATGATTCCCAAATAAAATTGATTTTGAGAATATATTCATTTTGAAGTTCATATTCATTTAATAGTTTGATCACTTCATTATACTATTAGTAATAAAGCTTCTGAGGTTTAGCCCAAAGAATGAAATTGTAGCATAGTGCCAAGGATTTGCCATATACCTAGTTGTTCCTTGTTTATGTACATTTAAAGGAATTGCAATTATTTCAGGATAGGTCTTTGGTATTCTACTAGTGGTAAAACACTAATTTGGATAGATTATTACATTACTCTAAATTACATTTCTCTAAATAAAAGGAAAAAATAAACTCTTAGTTACATTTCTCTAAATAAATGGAAAGAACATTGACTCAATTCAATCACTAATCAGATGACTTTGACCGAGAGTTTTACCTGCTTGCAAGAAGGCTCTCTGTCCACCATTTCTACCTCTATTTGCACAGGAATAACTTCTTCATTGCCACCTGGAGAGCATCTTGAAGGAAGTAACCGGAATAATCAAGGGCCTTGATATCCTATCATATGAGGATAGGTTGAAGTGACTGGGAATGTTTTAGCCTATGGAAGGGGAAACTCCAGTGGGGTGGAGGATAATAGCTCACTTTAATGTAAAAGAAATATTAGACTTGTTCAATTTGGTCCCAGACAGAAGAACCAAGGATAAGGGATAGAAATCACAAAGAGGCAATTTAACATTTTCTGTCAGAAAACCTTCCCAAAAATTAGAGCTATCTAAAAGTAGAGTCAGCTGCTTTGGGAGGGAATAGATTCCAACTCACTGAAAGTCTTCAAATAGATGTTGAATGATCATTCTAGTATTTGCTACAGGGAGATTCTCTTTTTGGATGTGAGTTGGACTAAATTATCACTCAGGCCCCTTCTAACTCTAAAATTCTGTGATCTATCATCCTGTGAGGTTTTTCATTGCTCTCTTACAAATCCAGACCAGCATTAGCTACCTCTACAGACTCTGTCTTAGACTTGAAATTTTGTATACCTAAAGTCTTGATAGTATCACTGGTCTCCATTTCTAACCAGCCCACTTGACAACAGCAATATACCTCTTAAGAATTCAAAGGAGTCTGGGAAACCTGTTGAACACTGAAAATTGATTACAAAAGGTAAAGCAGTTAAAAGCATGCCCCAAAAAGTCTGACTTCTAGAATAAGAACAGTATTTCCAATGGCATTCACTTAATCATGTGCTCTCAGTTACAACCATTCCCTACCTAAGAAACAAAAGCTTAATCCTGATGAAATACCTGATGTAGTCATGGATTGTTCTTAGACAATTAAACTGAAATAGGTTTTCCGAGGATATGGTTATGGAACCTCCCCAGTATTTTCTTATCCCTGGGGCCAAAATTCTACCCAGCCAGACAGCTCAACTTATTCTCCCATATCCATTATATGCCTATGTCCCTCCTCCTTCCTAAAACAAACAAAAAGTATTATACTTATCTTACTTCATTTCTAAATAAAAGAATTGGACCACCATATATACTTACTAGCTATATAACCCTGAGTAAGTCATTAACCCTCTCTGAGCTTCAGTTTTCTCATTTGCAAAATGGAGAGGAGGAAAGGTTAGATTTGATGAGCCTCAAAGTACCTTCCAGTTCTGAATCTAAAATTCAATGATATCAGCGTAATGACACATTACTCACTTCTCCTCCCCTTCTCTCCTCTCTTCTTTTTTTTTCCTCTTCTCTTCTTCTCTCTATATACTTATTCCTATTTTTCCTTCTAAAAATATAGCCCTCAATAGTTAGAGTAATGCCTTAGCACATTCACATGGCTGAGCCAAGAGGTATGACTCAGGAGTTTCTAAGTAAAATTCATGTCCAGGAAAATTGATATTGCTATGTCCATTTCTTATTCACTGAACAGTACTTTTAGCTATTCTTTTGGACTCTTCATAGAAAATAAATGACAAATTTGGGAGCACTAGATCTTATCTAAACATGGTCTGATTTCTCAGCACTACCAGTGAAGAAGCAAATGGAAGCCATGGTACCTATAAATGGGAAGACATTTGAAGAAGAATTGGCCCAGATGGAAATGAGTGATTCGACATGGCTGAATCCCAGTCTGATGTTAATGTTTGTTTTTGAGGTTGACAACTATTAATCAAAATAATGGTACATAGTCTCTTTACCTAGTTATTGAGCAGAGGTAGTCAAAAGACCACATGGAACCCCACTGACTGTCTTCATTTCCATGCTACCCCTGAAGGGGGCAAATGTTTGAGAGGCTTACTTTGGTCCCAGTTATTAGATGTTAAAAATCAAAAGTGTATCTTTTTAAAACAAAATAAAAAGGAGCTACCTCCATTCCATATCAGTGAAAGTGACTGATTAGTTGCCCAAGTCACTAAGAGTATTCCAAATCTAGGTCTCGTAATTTAGATGTAGGCAATTGTCAAAAAGCCGACAATGGTGAAGTTTAACTTGAGTAATATTACTTTGAATGGGAAAAAAAAGTTTCTGTGGTAGTCTAGAACCAAGCTCTAAGAAGCACTGCTATCAACCAAAGTGACTATCTTGAACTATACCTTGAGTTCAACCCTGTGATAATATAAAGTATAAATATTTATGACATGTGCTTTTTATATCTCAGTTATGTGGGAGTGCGTATTATTATTAATAGTGATGATTAGCATTTATGCAGCACCTCAAGGTTTTAAAAGCACTACTTTATATATTATATATACGTGTAAACATGCTATTTTATGAGATAAATCAAATAAATTTGAATTATGCTAAATTTACCAAGACCAGTTACAGAATTCTCTGGCAGGACCCCAAACATCCCCCAAACTGACAAAGATCCATTAATTATACTCTTTATATACTTTTTTTATCAACTATGAATTCTTATGATTGATTATCCTCCAGCAATTTTTTCCACTTTGATCAAAATAATATTTTCATGTCAAGGAAAACAGAGGTTTTTTGCTACGTACCTTTTAGCCATTTAGGCATTGTAATTGATGGAGTGCTCACATTAAGTCAAAATCATCTGAGTTCAAATTTCCCTTAGATACTTACTTAGTTGTTACCCCGAATCAGTCACTTCATCTCTCTCATATTTAATCTCCTCATGTGTAAAATATGGTAATAACAGCACCAGCTCACCCTGGACTGTTAAAAATATCAAATGGAATGACATGCAAAAAGCACTTGGCAGATTGTAAAAAGCTCCATGCTAGGTAATATTATTATTTCTATTAACATGGCAAATGACTTGTTACCATCAAAATACTCCATAGCATTCTACTCATCTACCAGCTTAGAAAACTTAACAAAGAAATGCTACCTATAAAGAACTGTTGACTCTCAGTGAACACCACTGCCATTTCTCAGCGCTCATTGATTATTTGGCTGAATTAATACAATGAAGTGAAATGGGCACTAGATTTGGAACCAGAGAACTTGGTTCCAATTCCTACCTTTGTTATCCATACAGTCTTGGACCAGTCACTTCTCCTTCATGGACATCGGACAAAGATTTGTTCAGTGAAGTTTGGATTCAGTCAAAGGGCCACACTTGAGGACCTGGAGGGCCACATGTGGCCTCAAGGTCACAGGTTCCCCACCCCTAGAGTAGGTGATTTCTAGTGCCCTTTCTAGATCTAAAGTTATGGATGTCTGATATGTTTTATTATTTGTAATTCCATTCCTTTGAAGAAATTCCTTTCTAGAATTTGGGCCAGGTAAATACATTAAGTTTATAAGCCTATCATTTCTCTCATCTAGATTTTTCATGGTTTTTCTCTTTTTTACCCATAATTTTTTCTTAATTATAATTCCATCATTCATTTACAAGTATTAGAAGCAGACATATTTCTAAACAAATAAAACTGCATACAATATAAAAATAATTTTAATCTGACATACATTAAATTTAGAGTGAATTCTGTTGTTGGGATGGGAACGCATTGCAAATTTTATCTTGCAAATTAATGAGAAAACATGGTTAATATACAGAATTTGCGTTTTTCCTGAGTCATATATACATAGACTCATAAATTCAGAATTTTGGAGCAAATAAGAACCTTATAAGTTCCTTTTAGTCAAACTTCTTGATATTATTGATGTATAAACTGAGAACCAGAAGAGATACTGAGGGAAATTTGTATTATCATGTGAAACCAAATATTATAAATTCATTCCAAGGAGAGAATGTTTTCCTTGATGTTACTCTTCCTACATGCAGAGCATTTTTTTCTTTTTAGGACTCCTTTTCACCGTGTCCGTGTTATCATCCTGTACTTGGCTGTCCTTCTTGCTGTAAATTAGGATAGATGAAGGCCATCCAGCCAAGTCAATGATGGAAGCTAATTTAATGTGATATAATTGATGAACTCTAAATTGTTCCTTTTTTACCTTTCACAACAGTCCAACTGGAGCGCCGAATGCTAGAGCACTTTGATTTATATTGTCACTTTAATACTGAACAATTCATTGTGGTGACAGACAAGGATTAACTCTTTATAGACCC
>JAQQSK010017791.1:0-10008 GCA_028658325.1 Potorous gilbertii | reverse complement strand
AAAATATTTGTAACTCCTGAAATTTTTCAGTATCTGGGTAGTTGGTGGGATTACACACACACATACACACACACGTGCACTTACACATGTACACACATGCATGCACATGCACACACATACACACATGCATGCACACACAGAGACAGAGAGCACAGAGTGAATTGGATAGGATGGGATCATATCTTAAAAGAAATCAAGGTAAACGGTGAGAGAGAAATGTAGTGGGAGGAGAGAGGGTGAAATGAAATGGGGTAAATTATCTCTCATAGAAGAGGCAGGCAGGAGTCTTCTTAGTGGAGGGAAAAAGAGGAAAGCTGAGAAAAAAAAACATGAAGTTTACTCTCATCATATTCGACTAAAGGAAGGAATAAAATGTACACACCTTTTGGTATGAAAACCTATCTTACAATACAGTAAAGTGGGGAAAAGGAGATAAGCAGAGTCGGGGGGATGATGGAAGGGAGGGGAATGGGAGGAGGGAGTAATTTGAAGTCAACACTCTTGGGGAGGGACAAGATCAAAAGAGAGTAGCAACAATGGGGGTCAGGATAGGATGGAGTGAAAGATAGTCTTACACAACACGACTATTATGGAAGTCCTTTGCAAAACTACACAGATATGGGCTATATTGAATTGCCTGCCTTCCCAAGGGGAATGGGTGGGGAGGAAGGGATGGGGAGAAGTTGGAACCCAAAGTTTTAGGAACAACTGTCGTGTACTGTTCTTGCTACTAGGAAATAAGAAATACAGATAATGGGGAATAGAAAGTTATCTGGCCCTACAGGACAAAAGAGAAGATGGGGACAAGAGAAGGGAGGGATGATAGAAGAGAGGGCAGATTGTTGATAGGGGAAATTAGAATGCTCAGTGTACTGGGGTGGGGGAGGGTGACAAATGTGGAGAAAATTTTGGAACCCAAAATTTTGTGAAAATGAATGTAAAAAGTTAAATAAATAAATGTATATTTAAAAAAAGAATTTAGACAATTTGAAGTTAAAATCATGTAAGATATGGTGCTTTATTCCAGTCTAGGAGAATTATGCAATTTGAATTCAAATGATGAGACCACTTCCTGGGATCCATTATTATACTAACAGGGACATAACTATATCAAAAAATAAAAATTCCACGGAAATAGAAAGTTGAAGGACATCAACAGCTGAGTTACTAGCAGTTTCGTGGGATCACATGACAACTATTGATCTGATTTGTTATTTTTTGCCCTAACTCATACAAATAAGAGAGGTAGTATCTGAAATTACCATTTTTTCAAAATCATTTTCGAGTTTTAAATAGTGACATTTTATTTAAAAACAATAAAAATAATCCTTAAAGTTATTAAATGAGTCTTTTCTTTAAATACACCAGCCTGGAAAAGTTCAAGACAAAATATTTTACTGAAAGATAATGTCAAATGTATTTCCCTTACCTCAGATATCCTCAGGAAAAAAAAAAAAGCAGAAACAGTTACTTGACCTCATGTTAGTATTGCACTGAGCATCCTACTCATGACTCCTCCATTTAGTCTAGACCATGAAAGGGAGAAGGAAAGAAAAAGTTTCTAAAACAGTCACCGTCTTAACCAACACATACCAAGATTGGATCCAGGAAGTAAACTCCTATCTGGGTAAGAACAAAATAAAACTGCTAAGGATCAAGTCATCATTTACTGAAGGAAATTGCCTTTGCTCTGGGTAGAATTGTCTGATTGGAAGAGGAAAAAGAATGCTTTAACCTCACATAAAGGTACAAGAATTTAAGACCAAAAAAAATCAGAAAAACAAGAGTAAAACAAGTTATCTTTGTAGCATTGACAGCAAAGCCAGGAAAAGAATAGCCTGAGAATTGCAATGACCTGGATTGCAATTCTCTGGAATACAAGTAAAACAATTGAAGACGTATTAAGTAGAAAGCAGAGAAACTTTTACATTGATAAAAGGCTATATTCCCATATCTCTCTCTTGATTTTAATGTTAGATAAATGATGTCGTAGTTAGAAAATATAAGACTTTTTAGTATTTAGAAACATAAGCTTCAAAATTCATTCTCTCCACTCTTTGTTTTGTAAATTATATCCCTCTTCTTAACTTCTTGCTTTCTATATTTGTTTAACAACTCACTGAACACTAATATTAAGTAAAACATATCTAAAACAGGGAGCTGTGCTCACCGACACAATTTACTGCAGTCTTAGAGGAAGTCCAACAGAGTCCAAGTTGAAGAGGAAATCCTTACAGATGGCAAGGTTTTCCATCTGTTTTTTTTTTAACTTAGAGAGTTGTACGCATCTGGTAACTCAGTGAATAGAGCACCAGGTCTGGAGTTAAGAAGTCCTGTGTTCATATGTGACCTTGGGCATTTATGAGTTATATGACTGTGGGCAAGTCACTTAATCTCTGTCTGCCTTGCTTTTCTCATTTGTAAAATAGTTATGATGACACAGAACTTGGGTTGCTATGAGTATCACATAAAATATTTGTTTTTAAAAAAATTAGCACAGTGCCTACCATACAGTAGATGCTACATAAATAAATACTTATTTTGTTCCTTGTTCCCTTGCCCTTAGTGGTGTTGTGGTTATGGTCAAAAGCCTCAGAATAATGTTGATGCTCCTATATGAAATCCTACTTCGCTCAAAAGACATTGTTGGAATACTACTGTGCTATAAGAAATGATCAGTTCCTTGATTATAGAAAGAAATAGAAAGACTTGCAAAAATTAATCAGTGAAATAAACAGAACCGAGGCAATACTATATATAGTGATAGCAATATTGTTTTAAGAACAATATTGAGGAACTAAGACATGTTGACTATTATAAATATCCAAATGAATTATGAAGTATCTATGAAGGAAGATACTATCTACATCCAGAGGAAGAACTGACAAATAGAAGTATGTATAGAATTTATTTTACATACACATACATACATACACACATATATATATATATATATATATATATATATATATATATATACATACATATTTGTATCTAATGGTAGCCATCTGTGGGAGGGGAGAGAGGAAAGGGAGAAGGAAAGAAAGAAAAGGAGCAAAAAGGAAATTACATAATAAATTTATTACATATTGAAAAGGAATACCAAGTTGTACATTATAGATTTTCAGTTTTCTATGCAATCTTTTTTGTGTTCTGCTATATTATGGAAATGCTTGCTTTATCTCATACATTAAAAATCAAATAAATAGAATTTTTTTTAAAAAAAGAGATCAGCTTAGTGGTTCACATGTGAAAAATCAAGTGCATGAAGAATTGCCCACTCTCCGGACTATGATATGCAGTTGAACACAAATATTCATATCTAAATATGTTACATATAATACATGTGTGTCTGCATATAATGTTATTAATATGATATGACCCACTGAATATGAGTATAAGAGTGAATAGATATGTGTATATATGTATATCTTAAGCAGATACAGTATCAATTTACCTATCTAAAAAATACAGTGAAAAATTAATTAAATTTGAGGGAGGGAACACAATAGATTGCCTTTGGGGCACTTCAGAGTACTTTTAATGACCTCAACTTCCTCCTTGAAACAAAGATCTGTTTTGTTTTTTAACAGCAACAGGCTATGAGACTTCATTTAAAAGTTTCCCTATTGCTCTGGGTAACATTATTTTAATTTCTTAGAGACTGATATTCCATCATTCACAGTGTTAAAATATAACTCAAAAGACAATAAAATGAAAATTAATGGAAATCTCAAAGCTTGTTGTATGCCTCCCTTGGTGGAGAATTTATACTTAGATAAGGAAAAGAGTTACAAGGAATAAAGACAACAGTGGATTGTTATGTGCACTTTTAAAAGGAGTTAGAGATTATTGTTGTGGATCACAGACCCATAAATTGTGTATGTGATATATGTGTTTCTGTTTTCCAGAATGAACAAAAGGTCAGTATATTTAGCTACCAAAATAATAGCTAGCATTTATATAGCAACTTCTATGCTCCAGACTCTGTCATAAGTGCTTTACAAACATTATCTCATTCTGTACTTACATCAATACTGTGAAGGGAAAAGAAGGGAGGAAAAGGAAATAACATTTACATAGTACCTGCCAGACACTGTGTTGAACACTTCTTACACATACTTCTTTTTATTCTCACAGTAACCCTGTGAGGTAAGTGATATTTTACAGTTGAGGAAGCTGAGGCAAAAAGAAGTTAAGTAACTTAACCAGAACCAAAGGGCTAGTAAGAGGAAGCTGAGGCCAAAAAAAAAAAAAATGCTAAGTAACTTGACCAGAGTCACAGGGCCAGTATGTGTCTTAGGTGGGATTTAGAACTTGAGTCTTACTAACTAGGGCCAATATTCTACCCATTGCACCACTAGCTACTAATAAATTTAATGATCATAGAAATTGAAGTATAATGGGAGGAATGTTGGACTTGTCTCTGTTGCTTCCTGCCTGTGTGATTTTGAGCAAGTCACAACCTCCCTGAAACTCAGTTTCCTTATCTGTAAAATGAGAGTGTTGTACTCGATGAGGTCTGAGGTCTCTTCTAGCTCTAAATCCTCCAATAACACCTATAGCAACCTTCTAACACAGCATGTTGCCTAAGAAGATAATATTCTCATGGACAATCTTTCTGAGCAAATGGTGTCTTTCAAGCCTGTTCTCAGACTATTGCCATAATTACTTATTTCTAAACTAGTTCTTTTAAGGATGTTGATACCTTAACATAAAAGGGAATTGTAGCTGGTTTTGGTTCATAGGGATTATATGCTTTGCTTTGTGTTTCTTTGATACGCTTTTGGAAGCTCAGCTATTAAGAAGGAAGCTAAGACAATCACCTTATGGGTTTCCCTTTAAGCCCTCAGGAGGAAAAAGATCTAAGAGGCAGCCACAAATTTCATCAAGCTGCATTAAAATGTATTGTCTACAGACAATCTTAAACCAGTATTTGACATTTAGGAAATTGCAAAACCTACAGCAGACACAATTGACAGGATTTTGTCTCTAATTTAATAAGCAAGTTAAGACCCATGAAATAAGGGGACCTCTAAGGTTCCTTTCAGCATTAAATCTATGATCTTATAATACACATGGAACTGATTGCCAGAACCATGACTGGGGATTTTTTCACCTGGACTGAGAGACAGGAATAGTTCACTCAGCTAGGATGGGGTGAGGGAGATGAAGATCCCAGGACATTCACTTAAGGTGTAGAAAAGGAGATTATCCCAGTTCATTATTGATGAGATTCTAGTACAAAGTACTAGTACTAGTACATTCCAACAGGAATTTACAAAGTGGCTACTTTATGCAACACACTATGCTAAGCATTAAGGACACAAGGAATGAACGAGATTATATTCAACTGAGGAGAGGACATGTAAAATGTAAAGAGATAAGTCTATATGATAATCTAAGGAGTATTATTAATAATCATCAATAATTTATTAAATTAATTAATGCAGTTGAAAATTTTTAATAATTGATGGGGAGTAAGGAATAGCTTGTTATGTGAGACTGAAAATGAGTTGTGCCTTAAAGAAGCTAAGGATTTATAGAATTGTCGGTGAGGAGGGAGTGGATTCCAGACATGGAGATCAGTCTATATAAAGAAGCATATGGAGTTTGGAGAGAGAATTCTTCATCTGAGAGGCAACAGTTAAGTTAGTTTGTCTGAAAAGGTATGTTTGTGCAGAGGATTAATAGATAATAAGCTAGGAAAGGTAGGCTGAAGCCAAGAAGTCTGTATTTTACCTTAGAGGCAATAAGGTTACAATATGGTCCTTGAGATTGGGCATGATATGGTCAGACCTGTACTTTAGAAAGATTCTTTCGGTAATTGTGTAGATAATGGATTGGAAAGAGAAGACGGTAAACTATGAGTCCAATCAGAAGCCCACTGGTATAGTACAGATGAAAGATAATGAAGGTCTGAATGAAAGGAGAAATTGTCTTTCAACTGATGTGAGAAGGCAATAATCCTACTTTAGAAGTCTCTAATATTATTTTCTCTTAGAAATTATTATTGTACTTTGATCAGAATGATGACATAAACATCATTCAAAAGACTATGAAGATTGAGAGAGAGCTAAAAGTCAAAGATCTTGGCATTGTGAATGAATGAATCTTGTGGGGATAGAAGGATTCAGGTTGACCTCAACATGAAGGGAGAAGTTTAGAGAAGTAGTGAGTACTAGAACTTAGCACAGTGCTTGGCATATAGTAGTTATGTAAAAATGCTTATTGATTGATTGGATTTGGAGGACTTGGGGTGAAATTAATGAGTTCTATTTTTGAAATGTTAATTTTAAGATGTCCTGTAAGATACATAATTGGAGATGTAAAACGCATTTGGTGAGGCAAAGAGATTAGGGATGGCTGTGTATATCTTGGAATCATTCGCAAAAAAATAATAAATCCATGGGAGCTGATAAGTTCATGAAGGAAAGGCATGTAAAGAGAGAAGAGAACAGGGCCTGGAACAGAGATTTGAAGGCTAAATTTTGGTCTAGCAAAGGAGATTGAGAAAGAATCCCATGATCTCAGAATTTGAGACTTGGAAGAAAGACCTCAGTCACCATCTGGTTCTACACATTTGAGTTGGAATTCATGTGGAATGAATCTTCAGTGTAACACACAAGGCAAGTAGTGATAGTTTGAAGACCTCCAAGGAGAAGAAATCCACCACCTCTTGAGACAGCTCATTCCACACTTAGACCTTTGACAGCTCTCATTATTAGAAAAGGTCTTTCTTTCTTTCTTTCTTTCTTTCTTTCTTTCTTTCTTTCTTTCTTTCTCTCTTTCTCTTTCCTTCCTTCCTTCATTCCTTCCTTCCTTCCTCCCTCCCTCCTTCCTTCCTTCCTTCATTTCTTTTTTCTTAAACAAAAATATATTTGTCTCTTAAAATTCTCTAGGCATTGCTCCTAGTTTTGCCTTCTTAGTCCAAAAAAGAACAAGTTTGTCCCTCTCCCACTTGTGTCTCAAATATTTGAAGCTATTACGCCTTCTCTGCCATAACACTTCTTTTCTCTAGGCTAAACAGTCCCACATCCTTTCATTAATTCTCATTGGAATTGGACTATTGTTCTCTTCTTAATATTTAGTATATCAACATTCTTCTTAAATTGTGAGCCCAGAACTGAACAGAATACTCCAAATTTGGTCTGACAAGGATAGAGTACAACCTAACTATGATTGCCCTATTCTTAGCAGTTCAATTTCTTTTAATGTAGTCCAAAATTTCATTAGACTTTTTTGACTGTCACATAAAACACCTAATTGATATTGAGCTTTCAGTTCACTAAGACCCCCAGATCTTTTTAAGAAGAGCTATTGTTCAGTTATGCTTCCCTCATCTTGTACTTGTGAAGGAGATAATTTGTAGTCAAGTGTAAGATTTCGTATTCATCCTTATTAAATTTCAGATTATTAGGTTTAGCCCAATGGACTAGCCTGTCATAGCATTTTTAGATATTGAATCCCGAGTCGTCCATCCCTCATAGCTTAGAGCTGTCTGCAAATTTCATGAGTATATTATCCACACATTTATGCACACCACTGTTAAAATTGTTAAAGAGCACAAGGCTAAACAGACTGCTGGGACACTCTACGGATAGCCTCCCTCCATGTTGACATTGAATACTCTTTGAGTGTGGTTCCCAAACCAGCTCTGATTACACCTGATTGCATAATTGTCTAGTTCACGTCTCCATCTTCTCCATAAGAATAGTATGAGATACTGGATCCAACATTTACTAAAATGTGGGTAAACAATGTCTAAGGCATTTTCATTTTGCCGCTTATCCTGGCAAAACAACAACAACCACAAAAACAAAACAACTGAGATTAGGCTGACATGACCCAATCTGGATGAAACAATGCTGGCCTTTGTAATTGACACTTGCCTTTCCAGATTTTCACCAACCATCTCTACAATCATCCCTGTAGATTTTTTCTTAGGAATTGAAGCCAAATTCATGGGCCTGTAGTTTGCCAATTCTAATTCCAGCCTGCTTTTGAAAATTAAGACAACCTTACCTCTCCCTACACTTGCTCTACCTGTACCTTTTCTCAAGATCAGTGAAATATTTTCAATAATAGCTCAATAATCACATCCATCAATTCTTTCAGTGTTGAGAAATGTACATTTGGTTCCTTAATTGGTGGTCAAAGCATATGAACAGGCAATTTTCAGAGGAAGAAATTAAAGATATCTATAGTCATATGAAAAAATGCTTTAAATAACTTTTGATTAGAGAGATGCATATCAAAACACCTCTGAGGTACCACATCACACCCATCACATTGGCAAACATGACAGAATAGGAAGATGATAAATGTTGAAGAGGATATGAGAGAGTTGAAACACTAATACAGAGCTGTGAGCTGATCCAACCTTTATGGAGAGCAATTTTGAACTATGATCAAAGAGCTACAAAAATATGCATACCCTTTGACCCAGCAATATCGTTTATATGACTATATCCCCAAGAGATCATAAAAATGGGAAAGGGTCCCAAGAAGGGTATAAATATAAATATATTTATAGCAGCATTCTTTGTGGTGGCTAAAACTAGAAATCAAGGGGATGCCCATCAATTGGGGAATGGCTGAATAAATTATGGTATATGAATGTAATTGAATACTATTGTGCTATAAGAAAAGATAAACAGAAAGACTGCAGAGAGGTCTGGAAAGACTTATATGATCTGATGTTGAGCGAAAGGAGCAGAACCAGAAGAATTTTGTGCACAGCAACAACCACAGTGTGCAAGGGCTTTTACTGGTAAACTGGGAACTTTGTAGCAATGCAAGGACTTAAAAGATTCCCAGTGGTCTTCTGGGGCAAAATGCCTCCCACATTCAGAGAAAGAACTATGGAATTCAATCTCATAATGTAGCAGCTGATTTTTTTGTGTGTATTATGTTTTGGTTTGTTATATGATTTCTCCTATTTATTTAAATTCTTCCACACAGCATGACGATAGTGAAAATATACTTAGTAGGAATATTTATGTAGAATCTATGTAAAATTGTATACCGTTTCAAGCAAGGAGGGGGAGGGAGGGGAGTAGGGAAGGAAAAATAATAATCTAAATTATATGATGGTGATTGTAGAACACTGAAAATAAATAAAATTAATTTCTAAAAAAGAAATGTACATTTGGGTCACTCTACTGGATTTTTTTTCAATATCCTTTCACAGCATCCTTACTTGTCTTAAACATCAGCTCCAGGAGTAGAAAGACTCACCTATGCTAGCTCCGAACCCACAGCCCATGGATTTCCTCTAAAAAGAACTCCCGACAAATTCTGGAACAGTGGAAGCTGTGCAGCAACACAGTGAAGGAGATTTCTGTTCCAGAGAGCCGTGAAAAACCAATCGCAAAGGTTCATCGTGCACTGGCCAGGAACAGAGCCCTTCCCTGCTCCGGCCACGCGGCACTGAGAAGAGCAAGCAGATCCGAGCAGGCTTTATGGACGGAATGTCCAGCGGCCGCAAAGGTCCCTCCATCCACAGACACACAGGTCAGTGAGAGAGATGGGCTGAGAGGGGAGTGGGGTGTCTCCGGGACTCAGGCGCCCTCGGGAGGCAGGGGTACAGGCAGAGGCAGAGGCAGCAGGCGGCCAGAGGCTCCCTGAGCAGGCAGGAGCTTGGCAGCAGCTCCATTACAAAAGGTCTCTGCATAAAACCCCTGAGGGAACTGAGCCTGGGAGGTGGCCCTGCTCCCACCTGAGAATCTGATTTAATCTTACCCAGAAGAGCAGGCAGGCCTGCTGCCAAAAGCCCTGAGGCTGGGGAGCAGCATTTGAATCTCAGACCCCAAGCACTAGCTGGGCAGACCTAGGCAGGGGTGGAGAGAAATCTCAGAAGTCAAGTAACTGGCTGGGAAAATGCCCAGAAAAGGGAAAAAAAATAAGACCATAGAAGGTTATTTTCTTGGTGACCAGAGGATTGCGCCATTCCTCTCTGAGGACGACGAAGAGATATGCTTACCATCAGGTAAAGACATAGGAGTC
>JAQQSK010017790.1:0-10008 GCA_028658325.1 Potorous gilbertii | reverse complement strand
TCCCTTCTTCAACTTCCTCTCTCTCATAAATAGTATATTTTTTAAATTTACACATAAAGATAGTTTTCCATATGCATTTCTCCTCTTCTCAAATAAGAAAGAGCCTTCATTTATTTGTTATTAGAAGTATAATTTGAGCGAAAACCTTGTACTTACATAAATAAATCCAAGGAATAAGGAAGAAAAGAAGGAAGGAAATCTACCTCAATATAACCCATCAATACAATTTTACAATTAATAAGCATATGAGATTTCCACATTAGATGTGTTCTAAGTTGTTGCACTATATAGTTATATGCCCTATGGTTTAATGGAAAGAATATTAAACTAACAATCAAGAGACATGGCTTCTGGTACTGACTGCAACCTTAGGCACATCATGTAATCTCACTGCATCTTAGTTTTGTCATCCCTGAAAGTAAGGAATTGTTCTAAATGAACTCTATGAACAAACTATTTATACAGGATAACCAGGAAATAATAAACATAGGGAAGGCATTGGAATTAAGAAGGTTGGGGATGACTTTCTGTAGAAGTGGGGTACTTTAGTTGGGACTTGATGGAATCCAGGGAGGTAAGTAGTCAGAGCAGAGGAGGGAGAACTTCTCAGGCATTGAGCATGCTAGAGAGAATGCCCAGAGATGAGAGATGGAGAGTCTAGCTCATAGAACAACCAAGAGGCCAGGGTTACTAGATCCTGGAATATATGATGGGAAGTGAGGTGTAAGAAGCCTGGAAAGAGAGGACAGGGCCAGGTCAGGAAGGACTTTGAATGCCTAGTCTCTTGCATTTTAATCCCATATCACCAATTGGTTTTTTTTTTGGACATTTTAAATTAGATACACTGTTGGCATTTCAAACATATCCAAAACAGAATGTACTGTCTTTCATCCAAAACTCTTCCCTCTTCAGAACTTTCTTACTATTGAAAGCACTTCCATCCTTCAAGTCACTCAAGTTCACAACCTTAGTATGATTTGTGACTCCTTGTCTCACACATACAATTTCCAACTACTTTTTCTTTATCAGCAATATTTCTTGAATCTATTCCCTTCTCTTTAATCCCCCAGCTGCTATCTTTGTTCATGTCTTTCCTTTCCCTTTCTTTCCCTTCTCTTCTGGTGTACCTTGAGATTCCTAGAGAATTAACTAAAAAAAATAGCTGAAAAAATTAGCACCTTCAGCAAAGTTGGAGAATACAAAATAATCCCATAGAAATCACTCACATTTCTATATACTATCAACAAAACCCAGCAGCAAGAGGAAAATTCCATATGAAATAACTATAAACAATACTACTTGTGAGTCTTCCTAGAAAGACAAACCCAGGCCCTATATGAACATAACTGCAAAACACTTTTCATCTGAACAAAGACATATCTAAATAGCTAGAGAAACACCAATTGCTCATGGGTAGATCAAACCAATGTAAGAAAAATTTCAATTCTGTTTAATTTAGTTGTTTAGTGCCATATCAAACTTACAAAGAATTATTTTATAGAGCTAGAAAAGTAATAAAATTCATATGGAAGGAACAAAAGGTCAAGAATATAAAG
The DNA here is from genome assembly GCA_028658325.1 of Potorous gilbertii. Lineage (NCBI taxonomy): Eukaryota > Metazoa > Chordata > Mammalia > Diprotodontia > Potoroidae > Potorous > Potorous gilbertii. The sequence goes on along the minus strand of JAQQSK010017790.1, from coordinate 8,452 downwards.
AGAATGGGAAAAATGGTAGAAGGTAGTGTAGCAGTACCAAATTTCAAATTATATTGCAAAGTGGCAATAGAAAAAATAACCTGGTGCTATCTAAGAAATACAATGGTGGATCAGTGAAGTAGATTAGTTATGCTCTGACCAATAGTAAGTGACCAGAGTAAACTAGTATTTGATAAACCCAAAATTCCAACATTTCAGGGTAAGAACTTACCATTTGACAAAAAATGTGGGAAAACTAGAAAGTGGTTTGGCAAAAAACTAGGCATAGACCAAGATTTCCCATCATATACCAAGATAAAATTGAAATGGATAAGTGATTTGGACATAAAGGATATCAGAAGTAAATTAGGGGAACAAGGAAAAATGTGCCTGTCAAATCTATGGAAAAAGGAAGAATTTATGACAAAAAGAGACAAAGAGGATTATGGGAAGTGAGATGTATTTGTATTTTTAACATGAATATTAATTAATGTATTACCTGAAATTATAAAGCTTTTGAATAAAAATATTAATCCCATCAAAATTAGAATAAAAAGAGGAAACTGAGAAAAATATTTACAGTGTTTATTTTTGTGAAGGCCTCATTTCTTAAATATATAGAGAACTCAGCCAAATTTATTTAAAAAAACACCAAACCATTCCCAAATTAATAGTCAAAAGACATGACCAGCAATTTTCAGAAGAAATCAAAATTATCAGTGGTTACCTAATAAAATTCTCTAAATCGCTATTAATTAGAGAAATGCAAATTAAAATAATTCTGAGAATTACTTCAAATCTATTAGATTAGTCAGCATGACAGAAAAGGAAAATGGCAAATGCTGGATAAGTGGAAAAACTGGGATGCTAATGCACTTTTGGTCAAGTTGTGAACTGACCCAACCATTCTGGAGAAGAATTTGGAACAAGGGTCATAGGACCACAAACCTACTTATCCTTTGACCCAACAATACCATTAGTAAGGCTGTATCCCAAAAACAACAAAGGAAAGGACCTGTTTGTACAGAAAAAATACCATCGCATTTTTATGGTGGCAAAGAATTCAAAATCAAGGGGATGTCCATCAATTGGGGAATGACTAAATACGCTCTGGTAGATGATGATGATGACATGCTATTGTGTTATAAGAAATTATAGTTTCAGACAGTTTCAGAAAAAAAACAAACCTGGGAACATTTATATGAACTGAGGCACAGCAGAGTGATCAACATCAGGAGAACATTGTACAGAATAGCAACAATATTGATCAACAATATTATAAGGATGAAAGATGGCTACTCTGATCAAGGCAATGATCCAAGGTAATTCCAAAGGACTCCTGATGATATATGCTATCTTCAGAGAGAGAGAACTCAAACTGAAATGTACTGTTTTATTTTACTTTTATTTTTTTTAGCTTGTATTCTTCTGCAACATGGCTAATAGTAAAATATGATTTATATGGTTTCTTCTGTATAAACAATATCATGTTACTTACCTTATCAATGAATGGGGGAAGAGCAGGAAGGAGGAATAGAATTTGAAACTCAAAATTGAAAAAAAAGAATGCTAAAATGTTTTATATGTAATTGCAAAATATTTAGCAATAATATATATATATATATATATATATATATATATATATATATATAAAACAATGAATCACACACAAATACTTAAGGAAAATATTTTTGTAAATGATATTTTATTCTACTCTAAATTGAGAGAAAAAGAATTGCTTTGAGTGAAAGAGATTGAACTTACTTTCTAAAGCAATGTGGTAAATTCTTTTCCTATGACATTTATATTAGAAGAAACATTTATATTAGAATCTTTGACTTTGGTATTTTGGAAACCTGGGGCATCCACATAGATATTACGCTAATTTAGTTATGGCATAGTTTTGGTAAGAATGAGTCAAAAATATCTTGGTTGTAAACATAACGATTTTTTTTAAAAGCTTAGATGCAACTTATTGATGGGAGTAGTGTAATTTCTTCTGATATTCCAGGGATTCTCCTATATTATCAAGTGGAAGCCCATCACAAAATCTGGCATTTGCTTTAGTCATCATTTATCTTCAGATAACTTGACTCAAGATATAACACAGAAACCCTGTATAAGAAATCAGAGAAGTTGACTTCACTGAAATAGCACTTAGATTTAGATAGAAGGAGAATTAGAGATTACCTGCCTCATTCAGAGCAGCAATTAGGTGGCAGGGAAGATAGAATGCTGGCCTGAAGTCAGAAAGACTTCTTCCTGAGTTCAAATGTGGCCTTTTGGGGACAGTCAGACATGACTTCAATGACTTAACAACAATAACACCCTCATCCAATGATATAAAACTCAAATGGAAATAGCCACTAAGCTATATGTAAGGATCCCTGACAGGATATAGTGACTTAGGAAACCACATATTAACATTATTTATGTTTTAGTATATTTTTATTTATTTTGTTAAATACCTCACAGTTAACATTGTAAACTGGTTCAGGCTGCATTTGGGAGTATTGCAGGCTAGAGTTCACTAGCAGGCTAACTGATTCCTCTCACCAAAAACATCTCTTCATTTTACATGTGAAAAAACTGTTCAAGATTAAATTTTTTTCCTCTTCAGAACACTACAAACTTGACTTTTTTGACCACATCATGTTGAAGGAAAATAATGTTAAAAATGAATACGACCAAACTTGAGATGAAAATGATTAAGTGTAAATGATAGGTTTATCTGAGATACATATCAGAGGATGACGGATTTAGAACTAGAAAGATCCTAGAGAACAGCTCATCCAATATTTCTGTTTATAGATAAGGAAACTAATAACTAGAGAGTTAAGTGACTTCCCCTAATTTCATACAATCAGTAAGTGACAGAGGCTGGATTTGAACTCAGTTCCTCTGATGTCAAATCAAATATACTCACCCATGCTGCCTCTCCATTAGGTATAGAAAAATGTAGTAACAGCTCATTCTATTTAAAGGCACAGAGTTGACTTGAACCACTTGTTAGTTTTAAAGTATTAAGGAATCAGTATTAAATATAAATTTTTAAAAGGTCTGAGTATGTTCACAAACCCTGGCTTTTATTAGTCATATTAAAATTTGCAAAGACCTTTGAAATTCTGCTTTTAGAATACACCTTCGGAAGAATATTTCCCCTGCACAATATTAATGTCCGTTGATGAGGGGTTGAAAAGAACTTGGAAGGAGATTGGTTCTCTGTTTGGGAGAGTATTTAACGTTCAATATCATTTCAGGGACTGATCTGATTTTCCCCTATTTCTTTCTTGCTTAAAAAATAAAAGTCCTGTTTTTCTTATTTCAAAAGAGGGAGGAGAATGATTTTCCTATTTTTAACTAGGTTGAAGGTATATGTGTGCTGCTGAGGTAAATTGAGTATAGATTGTCAGCAAAAGATTAGTTGACTATGGAATTCAGGGTTGGAGGAATTTTTTAAATTTAATTCATAGAGGCCACAGTTCATTCAGTATTAAATGAGTATGTCTGCTGAGGAAATAGTGAATGGTTGTCTTACCATATTTTATTACAAAGACTTCTTCCATTTTTGGAAATGAATAAGAAGTTCATTTACTTCTTCAGAGCAGACCAAAAATGAGTAATGAAGAGTTGATTGGATTCAGGTAAAACCCTAGCATTCAATGAGGCAAAATTAACAGCAGGTTCAGGGACTTAGGGCTCTGTGTTTCTTCATCAATGCATCATCCTCATCTGATGACAGAGAACACAATGACAGAGCTTACAACAACATAGAATGAGATCTTGACTGCGGGCTTCAGATAATGAACTGATCCCCCAGAGAAACAAAGAATTCACATCAATTTTTTGCAACTCAGTGGCTCTAATTGATACCTACATCATCTTCTAAAATACATGCAGCCTTCTTTGCTAAATTGCTCCTTAATGTTTATTGTTCTTTCAGAGACAGATAAAATTAAAAACAAATTGAGTTTCACTCTGATTTGGGAATGAGTTTACCAAGTTCCCTAGAAAATTTCTTGCAGAAACCACTGGATATAAAATTTATGTTTTTAATTCAAATTGTCTCAAAAAATTATGTACAAGATTGCATTGACTTCACAGAATTATGTTTAGTTTTTGCCTATGTATATCCTTGTAAAATATCATCTCCATTTCTATGACTTAGGTCTGGATGGGTCATCTAGACTCATTGTTGCATTTCACCTCCTCTTTTGGAGGTTAAATGAATTTATTCAGTCACATAGTCATTTCCTGGCAGAGTTGGAACTAGAATTCAGATATGTTTGTCCTCACAATGGAGTTCTTTCCATTCTATTATTCTCTCCCAGCACAAAAGTGCTAAATGCCCATAGACTTACTTTTACTCTATTTCAAATACCATACACTAGATAATGTTTGTAGGCCTCCATTACAATGAAAACACTGGGCCAACTTCTGATTTTTTTCTATACTGTAACAGAACACTGAATGGAAAGTTGCTTATACCAGTGTCCAGTATAGTGACTCTAGCACCTTACTAAATTCAAATGTATCTAAGTTTCTCAGTCTATAGAATGAAAATGTGGGAACTCTTAGGAGTTTCCAGACTGCTAGGTTTCCCAATAAGGAAAATACATAATGATGACAATGTTTTCCTTAGCCTTACACACTCACATTTTTAACGTTCCTTACTAGTGAGGGCCAGATTCCTGTGCTGCTTCAGACATCCATAGCACATTAAGAATGTGAACAAGTAATGGGAAGATCTTATTCAATACAAAGATGGAAGTGGAAATAAGGAAGGATGAAGGCAGAGAGAAGGAAAAGTAATAGGATAATATACCTATCAGAATGAAAAAAACATCAGGAAAAAAGAGTCATGACAGGAAAATAAATTAAAGACATTAACTCTGAAAATGAAGAGGCTGAAATACAATTTACAAAGATGACATGACTGATGGCCCTGAAAATCCAATGGTGTCAATTAAAAATAACTGAGATAATAAAATAAGTCTAAGAAGGTTGGAGGATATGATACACTCTTGCAAAAAGATTCACATTCTTATGTACTAAAGAAAAACAAGAATATATTTTATTTTAGAAATATTTTCATCCACTAAAACATTAAACATTTCTGAATTAACCAGAGACACATTATAATTACAAAAATGATAATAGAAATCACTAATACAAATAAAGGAAGATCTGAATTCTTTAATTAAAGTATTTACATAGTGGGTACTCACTGCAACGAACTGCTAGGTGCTGCAGATACACAGGCAAAATGTAAGAGATCCTGTCCTACAGGTGTTTATATTCTAGTATGAGTTTGAATCATTAACAAAAATTTTGGGAAGGGTTTAACATAAAGAAAAATATTAATGTAATTGATTATATCAATTACAAAAGTAACAAAAATTATGTGACTATCTTAGTAGAAGCAAAACTGCTTTTGATGAAATACAACACCCGTTTCTATTAAAAATACTTGAAAGCATATTTTCCTTAACATGATAAAAAATTTACCTAAAACCATCAGAAAACATTATTCATGATAGAAATAAACTAGAAGTCTTCCCAATAAGATCAGGTGTTATACAAAGATGCTCATTATCATCAATATTCTTCAATATTGTATTCTAAATGCTAGCAATAACAATATAAGAAGCATAAGAAATTGAAGGAATCAGAATTGCCTATGAGATGATCAAACTGTCTCTTTTTTTCAGATGACATGATGATCTACTTGGAAAATGCTAGAGATTCAGCTAGTTAGTTGAAACAATAATTTTAGCTGACTAGCAGGATATGAAATAAACCCACACAAATCATTAGCATATCTGTATATCACCAGCAAAACCCTACAAGAAGAGATAGTAAAATATAGCACATTTAAAACAGTATTAGATTTTATGACAGTATGCCTGCCAAAACAAACCCAGGAACCACATGAACAGGATTATAGAACATATTTTATATAAATAAAGTCAGATTTAAGTAATTGGGAGAAATATTAACTGTTCATGTGTGAGGAGAGCCAATGTTAACAAAAATGACAATTCTACCTAATCTACATATTCAATGCAATCCCAATTACATTATCAAAATATTACTTTATTGAAATAGAATTTATAAGAATATGAGTCATTTCCCCCAACTGACCAATGATAAAAGGATATGGACAAGTAGTTTCTCTATATAGAAATAAAAACTATGTGTAGTGATATGGAAAAAAATTATCTAAACCATTATTGTTTAGAGAAAGGAAAATTAAAATAATTTTGAGATATCTCACACCTATCAAACTGATTAAAATTATAGGAGGGGAAATGACTAATGTTGGAGGGGATATGCAAAAATTGGGATGTTAATATGCTTAGTGGAACTGTGTACTGATCCATTCATTTTGGAGAGCAACCTGTAATTATGCCCAAAGGTTATATAACTATATTATACCTTTTGACCAAGTAATACCACAGTTAGGTCTGTTTTCCAAGGTGAAAAGGAAAAAAAATAATTCAATATGCTCCAAAATATTTATAGCATCTTTCTTTGTGGTGGCAAAGTAGAAACTGAGGGGATAACTTTCAAATAGGAGATGGTGTAATGGCAATTTAAATGGGAAGATCTTTCACATTCATTAATAGTCCCATGTGACCTGCCTGAGTCAAATGGCAGTCTGAGTCACATGGAGCCTATGGTGGGAGGAGTTTGCTGAATGGGTGGAACAAGAAGGGTAGAAGAGGAAGGGTAAAGCAGAACTGAGAGGAAGTGAGTGAGAACAGTTAGGATAGAGAGCATAGGCAAGTAGACAGCTAGGTTCATGAATGTTTATTTGTGGGAGGGTCCCAGTAGGGGTGGGAGGAGGCTTGGGAATGGTTTTTCCCCTGAAGTGATAATGTGTATTGACTTGGCTACTTTGATAGATTTGGCTTTCTGACTTGGGGATCTAGTTTTCTGATGTCGGAATAAATGTTTTTCTTCTGCTTTCTATAAGGAGAGTCTGGTATACTTTGTAATTAAGAAGTACACTGTCATATTCATAGTTACCACCAGTTCTGTGAATATTGCCTTGGTGATAAAAATGGCTAAACAAATTGTGGGATAATTATGACGGAATACTACCATGCTGTAAGGTTTGTGATCAATCACAAACAATCAATTTGTTTGATTTTAGGGGAAAAATATAGAAAGATTTGCATGAAATAACAAAAAGTGAAACAAGTAGACTTAGATAATGTTATATACAATAACAGCACATTGTTTGAAGAATAATTGTAAACAACTAAAATATTCTGTGTATTACAAATAGTTAAATCAGCTACAAAGGATCTATGATGGAAGGTGCTATCTATCTCTAGAGAAAGAACTGATAAATTGAAGTATACATAGTATGCTTTTACATATATTCATAAATCTGTATCAAATGGTGATATTTTGTACTGTGAGATGGGGAAGGAGGGAGACAGTTGAAAATTTAAAAAGCAGTATTTTTTGAACTTAGATATAAGACTCCATCTCACAGAACTACCACAATCTTCAGTATAGCCCTCAACAAGCAGGATTCCTGAAGTGGCCAGGCCTCCAGTGTTCCAGTGTAGCACCTGGGGAAAAGCAAAAACACTACACTGGCCTCAGTGTACACCGGACACCACCACTAGTAATCCTGATCAGCACCAGGTAATCTGCCAGAACCTTATGACCTCCACCACATCCTCTGGTAGCAGTGCCAGCTACCTCCACCACACTCTCTCTACACAGTACCAGACATGAGAGTCCCCTATGGGCCTAAGGGCAACATCATTGCAGCATCAGGTAAACTGTCAGGGCCTGTTCAGACAAGAAGTCTGAGATAGTTGCTTTCCACTCCAGAGCAGAGCTTAAATTTAAAAAAAAAAAAAAAAGAAAAAGTCAAAAAAGATGAGCAAAAAAACCAACCAAACAAAAGACAGAAAAAAAAGAATCTAACCATAGAAAGTTATCATGGTGATAGGGAGATCAAGGCACAAACTCAGAAGGGGATAATAATGACAAAACACCTATGGGCAAATTCCCAAAGAAAAATAGGAAGTGCTCTCAAGTCCAGAAAAACTAATAGAAAAGCTCAAAAGTGAGTTTAAAATTCATATCGAGGTCGAAGAAAAATTGGAAAAAGAAACTAGACTGATGCAAAAGACTTATGAAAAAAGTCAACAGCTAGAAAAAAGACAACAATTGCTTAAAAAATAGAATGGGCCAAATAGAATGTAAAGTACAAAAGCTAATCGAGAAAAACAATTCCTTCGACTTGAGCAAATTGAAATTAATGATACTATGATACATTAAGATTCAATCAAACAAATTCAAAAGAATAAAAAAAATGGAAGAAACTGTAAAATACCTCTTTGGAGAAACAACTGACCTGGAAATTAGATTCAGGAGAGACAATGTCAGAATCATTAGACTGCCTAAAAGCCATAATCAAAAGGAGGAACTAGACACCTTTCAAGAA
>JAQQSK010017789.1:0-10008 GCA_028658325.1 Potorous gilbertii | reverse complement strand
GCTGCCTCTGCCACTGCCTCTCTGGGGCCTGAGTTATGGATACACCCTGCTCCCCTCTCAGCCAGTCCAGAAGTCTCTCTCACTGACCTGTGCACCTGTGGGTGGAGGGACCTTCGTGGCCACCAGAGATTCCATCCATGAAGCCTGCTCGGATCTGCTGAATCTGCTCGTCTTGGTGCCACATGGCCAGGGAAGGGCTGAGCACCGCTCCTGTCCAGTGCACGACGGGCCTTTGGGGTCGGTTTTTCAGGGCTCTCTGGAACAGAAATCTCCTTCACTCCATTGCTGCGTGGCTTCCACTGTTCCAGAATTTGTTGGGAGTTCTTTTTACAGGAAATCCATGGGCTGTGGGTTCAGAGCTAGCATATGTGAATCTTTCTACTCCGCCATCTAAGACAGAGCCATCTCAAATACTGAGGAAACAAAAAAATATGGTGGAATAAGCCTTGGGCTTGTAGTCAGCACACCTGAATATGCCAGTGGCAAGCTGTGTGACATTGGCCAAATCATTTACCCTCTCTGGGCTTCTGTTTCTTCCCCTTGTTAAAAGAAAGGGTTGAACTATATCATCTTTAGCATCTCTTCCAGAGTCAGTATAATGTGTTGGGAAGTACACTTGGATTAGAGTCAAGACTTAGCTTTGAATTCTAGCTCTGTCTCTTCCCTTGTCACCCGGGGGAAGTCACAAGCCTCGGTTTCCTGATTGCAAAGATAATACTATTTGTACTATCTACTTCAAAGAGTTGTTAAATCAAGCAAGCAATAAGCATTGATCCCAAGCCCTTGGCATAATGCCTGGTAGTTGTTGTTGTTCAGCCATTTTAGTTGTGTCTAACTTTCATGTGACCCCATTTTGGGTTTTTTGGCAAAGATACTGGTGCAATTTGCCATTTCCTTCTCCAGCCCTTTTTACAAATGAGGAAACTGATGCAAACAGGGTTAAATGACTTGTGCAGGGTCACTCAGCTAGTAAGTGTCTCAGGCTGGATTGGAACTCAGGAAGATGAACCTTCCTGACTTCAGCCCTGGCATGCTGTGCATTATGATGCCACCTAATTGTCCTCCTGGTGCAGAGCTGTTGTTGTGTTTGTCCTTTGTTTTTGAAGAAGACCATGACATCAGAGAAATGATGACAGGACTTGCACATGACTGTGTTTTGAGTGAGGGAGGCCTGTACAAGGTCTCCAGCCTCGCTTTCTCCTCCTGAGCTGTTTGAATCCAGTGACCAGATATTCATCAGGATGACTAGAGATGGCTCAGGATGCATTGGGAGACCTTGGAATTTTAGGATAAAGCCTTTTCAGGTACTCACTTGAAGTGAGGTAATGCCCATTCAGTGAACAATCCTCTTTAAAAAGTAGTCAGGGGGATGGACCTTTTAATAGAAAATAAATAAATAAATAGATAAATCATGCTGGGAGGGGCAGGAGCCTCAGGCTCCTACTGTGCCAAGTGCTATAAATACAAAGACAGAAATGAAATAGCCCTTGTCTTCAAGGATCCTATATTCTCCTGGGGAAATACAACATGATCCCAAACAAGCAAACAGAGGCAAAATGAAGAAATATCTAGTGATGTCAAGATCACTAACACTGGTGAAATAAGGAGGGGATTCTTGGAGAAAGCGACTCCTGCTAGGTATCTTAGGGGTTCCAAGAGGTGAGGCAGCAAGGTAGGAGGCCAGGCAGGGCTGAGCTGGAGCCAGATAATGATGTCAACAGAGTGGTTTATATTGAATCCTAGAGGTACTGGGGAACCACCAAAAGTTTCTTGAGGAGGGCAGTGACATTGTATGATCTGGTGCCTTAGGAATATTAATTTAGCAACTGTTCAGAGGTTGGATCAGACAGGGGAGAGACTGTAAGCAGGAAAACCACCAAGGAGGCCAGTACCATGATCCAGGTGAGCTGACGGGGATTGCTATGGAAAGTACTTCGTAAATGTCAGTTGTTGTCATCATTATTTTCTGGCTTTGTAAAATAGAATTAAGGATAAATAAGGCAGATAATGCCATGCAAAGGGTTTAGCTGGTGATATGAAATAGGGGCGGAGAGTGGTCAGCATGGAAACCTGCACCAATTCCCTCCTTCCTTTACTAATCTTAGAGGTCTTTATTTGGCCTCCCCTTTTCCACTGAAAGCTCCCTAAGAGAACAGACAACATAATCTCCTCCTTTAGACTGGGCTTTGCCAGGGATCCCATGCAGTTGTGCTTTCTGGGGTAATGCTCAATGAAGACAAAATGGCAGACTGATATGACTTGTTAGCTTGCAGTCACTGACTGGTTTGGAGGAGCTGGTGCACGACAGCAGATCAGGTGAGTTTCACACGCTGATCATTGGTATAGTTGTCTGAGAACCAGGAGACTTGGGTTCTAGATCTGCCTATGGGACCAATTCACTCTGTGACCTTTGGCAAGCTATTGTTACTCTCTGGACCTCAGATTCAACCTCTGTAAATGAGCTTGGACCACATTATCTCCAAAGACACCCCCAACTGTGGCATTCTGTTATGCTTTCCCTTCTAAAGAAACCAGTGAGGATTCTTGGATAAATCAGGATTCGAGTAAAGAAGAAAAGCAGTTGGTGGAAAGTTATTCCTAACCCAGGGAATGGTGAGAATATACCATCAGAATATGTGTGTGTGTGTGTGTGTGTGTGTGTGTGCTCTGCTCACCTATCCATGTCTATGTATTCTCTCAGTAGGATGGAAGCTTTGTGAAGTCCAGAACTGTTCTGCTTCTTAAAGGCCTTCAGCAGAGCAGTGCTCTATAAATACTTATTGATCAGTCAGTTGAAACTACAGGAGGAAGAATTTTCATTAGAGTTTGTTAGAAACTTCTGAACAGACAGAGATGCTTCCCAGTTTTATCCAAGTGGCCATCAACAACCTGTCTTTCTTCAGCAGGAGTTGTTGTGTGGAGCTGGAGGGAAGCAGTATTCTAAAGGAGGAGGTGAGTGAGAGCCTAACTGCAGAGGACGGACAAAGGAAGATGGAGCAGGCGGGAGTGTCCTTGTATAGCAACACTCAGACTTCAGTTTATTTTCAGAGGAGGAAACTGAGGACCAGAGAGGGGAAGTGACTAATCTAAAATGAGGTGGTTAATTGATGGCCAAAATAGGACTAGAATCCATCCCCCTCACTCCAAGCCCAATACTCATTTCACTCTGTGGAGGGGGCAGAGATTAGAGGATCAGATCTGGAGGGACTCCAGGGAGATCTAGGCCGATTCCCTAATTTTACCGATGAGAAAACTGAGGCTTAAAAAGAAGAGGCTTACCCAGCCCTGAGTTCTAAATCCAGGTCCTCTCATTCCAAGTTGAATCCTCTTTCCATCATGCTACTTTCCTTTAAGGAAGAGAGACCAGAATAGGTGGTCCTGGTTAGGTTACACAGAGGCTATGGCCCGGCATGTGGGGGTATAGCAAGAGACAAAGATCCCAAAAGTAGTGTATGTAGGTCATGCACAATGTCCTGGAACTTCCCATAGAGGCAGCACAAGAAGCCAATGATTACCCAGGTAGAAATACAAATGTGGTACCCTTTTTCTAAAGGATCGAACCGGCACAATGAATAGAGTAGGACCTGGAGTTAGCAAGACCTGAGCTCAAATCTGTTCTCAGACACTTATTAGTTGAGTGTCTCTGGGCAAGTCACTTAACCCTGTTAGCTTCAGTTTCCTCATGTGTATAATGAGCTAGAGAGGGAAATGGCAACTCTTCCAGTATCTTTGCAACAAAAACTCCAAATGGGGTCACAAAGAGTAGGACAGGACTCAAAACAACTGAATGACAAAAGCCTTTTTTCTTCTCTCTCCTCCACCCAGCCTTAGTCTCCACAAAAGCCTCCATCCTCTCCAGCCACCCCAACCTGCATATGCGCCTACAGAAGAATGAAAGAGCAGGGCTCCAACATCCAAACCTGGAGTGGCCCATCTCATGTTTCCATGGCAACCGCAGCCTTAACAGCTTCCAATAATGACATTATTTGGCTGAAATGAGCATGCATGATCTTTTGATTACTGCTCGAAGTATAAATTAGGCTGCTCTCCTTTCCCCTCACCACTGTGTGCCCCGCCCTTGAAAAAATAAATGTAGCCCCTAAAAAGGAGGGGGAAAGAAAGTCTTCCGGCTCCAGAGTAAATGGGAAAAAATCAATTTTTGCATTAATGGAGCCGCCTGTTCAGCGTTTCTCCTCTTTTATAGATTTAGATAACACGCTCGTCAGGGATATCTTCACCTCCCAGAGCAAAGAAATTAATTACTCACTAATGGAGTAATTCAGAAATTAATTTGTGCTACCATCTTAAATATGTCATTATTAATCAATTGGCAGTCAGGGCCCTGAGCAGGAGGTGCCCCACCCTGGGCTGGGGTTACTGGAGAGACAAGGAGACAGTCTATTCTCCAGAGAGCCAGTGCTTGATGGTGTAGTCTTCTACCTGGGTCTGAGAGAAGTGAAGAGGGGCAGAGTTGAGCTGAACCTCTGGGGCCTCCAGACCAAAACTTGATTTGGATGGGATGGGAATAATGACAGCCTCTTGGGGTTAGAAAGGTCTCTGAACAGAACTGGGTTCCTTTCAGGCTTGACTTTGTTCCTGAGTTGATATATGGTCTTAGGCAAGTCCCTTTCCTTCTAGGGCCTCAGTTTTCCTCGTCTGTAAAATGAAAAACTTAGACTAGGATGGAGGTGTCAAACTGTCCCAAGTATACCAGAAACAGATTAAAATGTAATTGGGATATGTTTGATAAAAGAAACAAAAATGCAATACAACATAGATAATGCTAACTTGTGGTTTTCTAAGTCAATATGTGACTGTAGGGATCTATTTCTATTTAAGTTTGACACCACTGGACTGGAGGATTCTTTAAGTTGCCTGCTAACTCTGACTTTCTATGTTGTGACACTATGTTCTTTTTTTAAATACAGTATTTTTTTCTAATTACATGTGAAAACAATTTTTAACATGTATTTCATATAAAATTTTGAGTTCCAAATTTTTCCTCTTCTTCTCCCTTCTCCTTAAGACACAAGCAATTTGATAGAGGTTATATACATGCAATCATGTAAAACTTATTTCCATATTAGTCATGTTGTGAAAGAAGAAACAGTTACCAAAGGAAAAAAAACATGAAAAAAAAGTGAAAAATTGTATCCTTTGATCTACATTCAGACTTCATAGTTCTTTCTCTGGATGTAGGTAACATTTTCCATCTTGAGTCTTTTAGATTTGTCTTGGATTGTTGCATTGTTGAGAAGAGCTAAGTCAGTCATAGTTGATCATTGCACAATGTTACTGTTCTTATATATAGTGTTCTCCTGGTTTTGCTCATTTCATTTTGCATCAGTCCATGCAAATCTTTCCAGGTTTCTCTGAAACCTGCCTGCTTGTGACACTACGTTCTAAGGTTCCTTAAAGCATTATAGAATGACTTCAATTAATCAATCAAAAACATTTGCTGTACAACAACTATTATTATTGGCCAAGCCCTGGGCTAGAGTATGATGAGGTGATGGTGGTGGGGAGATACGAAGTTTGGAAAAGAAATGTTCCCTGACCTCAAGGAACTTGCAGTCTAGGAGGAGCATCATATACCAACAAAGATATTTGAGTCAGATAATATTACATGATATGTATTTTGAAATTGTAAGAGAAGGGTCACAAGAAATCTGACAAGGGATACCACTACCAACTGGGAGGATTGGGGTAGGCTTTCTGGAAGAGATGGATGCCTGAATTTTAAAGGACTTTTGTATAAGTTTCTCAAGGACTATAGGGTAGGCAGTGCAGTGGATAGAGGGCTAGGCCTGGAATCAAGAAGACCTGACTTGAAATGTGACCTTAGATATTTATTAGCCATGGGGCCCTGGACAAGTCATTTAACTTCTGTTTGCTTCAGTTTTCTCAAACTGTAAAATGGAGGATAGTAAGAATATCTACTTGTCAGGGTTGTTGTGAGGATGAAATGTCATATATCTGTAAAGTGATTAACACAGTGCCTAGCATGTGTTAATAAATGTTTCCTTCCTTCCTTCCTTCCTTTATTCCTTCCTTCTTTCCCAAAATTACATCTTTATTTTCACTAACCTCTGCCTGAAATTTGTCATTTCCTTCAAGTATTTTAAGACCATGATTCTGAGAAGGGGCCCATAGGCTCCTGTGAAAGGGGTTCATGACACAAGAAATGTTAAGAATCACTGTGCTGAACAATCATCTCCTTAAGGAAAGGACACTTTTGCATTATTGTCACAGTGCCTAGGACAGGGCTGTACAAACAGATTTGGATACACAGAGCTGTTTAAGTAATAAATGGTGTTTCCTGATTGACTAACTGAAAACTACTAAACCAAAGGACGGAATGAGCTGGTCAGTCTTATGAAGTCACATCAACTGATCAATCAGTATTTAACAAGTAGGAGACAGTTAAATGCCCCTCTGTTCCTGGCCCTGTTCCCCAACCCCCCACCTCCCTCCACTAGTGAAACAATAATGGAAAACAGAGTGAAGCCTGAGACAGCTCAGCCCTGAGGGAGTTCACAGAGACAAGACTAATCCACAGGAAACAGTAAAAGAACAGCACAAGGCAGGTTGTAATTAAAGACTAATCTGTGTAGCTCAGAACTCTGACTGTTGTAGGAAATCAAAGGAAAGAGAGATCAGTGAGGGTAGTCAGGAGAGGCTTCTTGGAGGAGGCAAGATTCCAGACCTGGCAGAGGGAAAACCTTTTTAAGGAGGGCAGTTTCAGGAAATATTCTAGGCAGTATCAATTGCCCAAGTAAAGTTTCAGCAGCTGAAATAATAAGCATCTTATGGAGGACCAACCATGGGAAGAGTGGCTTATATGAAAGTCTTACATGGAAGGTCATCACCCGACTGGCCTTGGAGAGAAATTCTGTCATTTATAAGACTAATAATAATAACTTCCATGTATCTAACACTTTATAATGACCCTGTGAGATGGATATGACAGCTAGCATTATGCTCATTTTACAGATGAGGAAACTGAGGCATATTCTTTTTTTGTTTTTTTTGCTACTTGCCCATGGTCACACAACTAAAAGAAAGGTCAAAGGTAGGTGTTGAAGCCAGATTTTCCTGAATCCAAGAGCAGTTCTCCATCTTTCATGCAGTGGGATTCACTCAATATGACTTAGAGGAGAGAGGAGAGGAGAAAAGGAGGGGGGAGGATAGGAAAGAAGAAGGAAAGATGAGAAAGGAGGGGAGGGAAGGGGAAAGGAGGGAAAGGAAAGGAGAGGAAGAACAAGGAAGGAAGGGGTCAGGAGGGGAGAGGAGGTAGATTTTAATCAGATCAGGTAAATAGGGGACCTAATGCTTTCTATGTCCAAGCAGAGTGATTTGGACATGACTTAATTCTGTTAACACTGACTTTCTTGATAAAGAGACCATGAGATGAGAAGGGTAAGGGGAGGCAGAGAAATAACACCTTCCTCTGGGAGCTGGAAGTGTTTTGATGGACTCTCAAGAGGTTATTCATGGAGTCCCCCATGCCTGGGGTGATTCTGCTATCTATTCCCACCTTCATGCAGGGAAGTTGTGGTGAGAGATAGAACAGCTGGGTAATAGCTGAAGAGAGTCACAGGGATCATTGGGGCCATTCAGAGTCTGAAATTATCTGATTGATGCAGAAAACAGGAATGGATAGCCCTCCTTTCACAGGAAGCCAGTTAAGGGCTGGAACTGATGGAGGAGGCAGGGTTTGTCATCCGATTCCCATCTGAGAAGTCACCTGGAGCAGTAGATAGAGCATTGAATTGAGGACCAAGAGACCTGGGTTCATGGTTCCACCATTAGCTGCTTGTATAACCTTAGGGAAGCTGTTCCCCTTCTCCAGGGTGCAGTTTTCTCAACTATAAAACAAGAGGGACAACACAAGCTACGTACACCACCTGTTTGGTCTTATTTCTATGGCGTTAGCTTTTTTGACTCTCCCACGTCACATTATTGTTTATACTAAAATTTTGGGCAGCTAGGTGGCATAGCTGATAAAATGCTGGCTTGGAATGAGGAAGAACTAAGTTCAAATCTGGTCTCAGACACTTACTAGCTGTGTGATCCTGAGCAAGTTACTTAACTCTGTTTGCTTCAGTTTCCTCATCTACTAAAAGGAGCTGGAGAAGGAAATGACTAACTATGCCAGGATCTTTGCCAAGAAACCCATCACAAAGAGTGGGACAGAACAAAACTATTGAACAATAGCCAGCATCAAAATTCTAGTCAACTTAACTCATGGATTATTGGATCTCCCCTCCCGCCCCGCCCTGCCCCACCCAACATAATCTACTTTCTGGTTATGTCTCTCCTATCCTGTACTTTTTTTTTGGAGGGGGGAGAAGGCAATTGCAATTAAATGACTTGCCCAGGGTCATATTATCTAAAGCTGGATTTGAACTCAGGTCCTCTTGACTCGAGTTCTACCCTGTACTTATGTAACTGATGCCTTGAGCCTAAGTGTAGAACTTTGTGTTTGTTGTTTTACAATTTCATCTTTTTTCATGCAACCACTCCATCCATCATGTCAAGATTTTTTTTTTAGATCTAGCTTCTGTCATTGTTTTTAGTAACTCTTTCTTACCTCATGTCATCCAAGAAATCTCCCCTCTTTTCTATGATTGATGCCAATGATCACCTCTGACCCTCTCCAGTGTACTTATGAAATCCTATTTTAAGTTTTAGCTATCTGTGTTTGTCAACCTAGACCATAAACCTAGGAATGAAAGCAGGAATTGCGTCTTCACTAATCTTTATATCTTCCCCACTATCTACCATAGTCTTCTGCACCTAGTAGGTACTTAATAAGTGCTTTTGGAATTGAGCTGAATGCATGCATTCTTCCCCATCACCCAAATCCCTAGAATTCTTTGGCTTTCCCATGTGATACTTCCTGCTCCATGTTTTAGGTATCTGCATGTGCATCTTAGCTTTCGTCTTCAGCTGTAAGCCTCCTGAAGCACAGTATCACATCTCATGTATCTTTGTGTTTTCAGAATCCTAGTCTTTGCACATAGGGTGAGCACAGTTATAGGATTAGGACCTGGAAGGAACCTTATTTAATGAATGAGTCAAGTCAACAAACAATGACTAAGTTATGTGTCAGGTACTATCCTTAAGTGATAAGGATACAAAGAAATGCAACGATAGTCTCTGATTTCAAGGTGCTTACAGTGTAATGAGAATGAATAAAAAAATAAAACATCTATTAAGTCCTTAATATGTGGCCATTATACAAATACAAAAGTAAAGGCAATCCTTTCCCTCAAGAAGCTTACCTTCTAATAGGAAGACACAATGCATGAGGGAGAAGTATTTTAGTTTGGAAAGTCACAGAGATGGTGAATGGAGCCATTGGGGTGCAGGTTGACACAACCCTTCTAGCATCAGTGACAATATCAATTTGGGGGAGGAAGGTGGGCAAGTGAAAAGAGGGAGATCAATAAGAGGGTACACAGGTGGCAGCAGGATGTGAGGAAGCAGGGAGAGAGTAGAGGTAATCATGGTCACTGGCCATATGAGGTATTCACCGATCAGAAGAGTGGGGTACTAGGGCAGTTCTCCAGGACAGGATCTCTGGTCTGCAGGGAGGAGGAGAAGGGTTGTGGCATATGGGCAAGGAGGGAGAATCGCAGAATTACAAGAGGCTTTGAAGACCATTCTCTGGTTCAATTCAAACTGGAATGAGAATTCCCTTTATATTATAGCAGCCATGTGGTCATCCAGCCTTTGTTTAATTGTGGGCTGCCAGGCACTCTACCAAGCACTTTACAAATATCTCTTTTGATCATTGCAACAACCATGTGAAGTAGATACTATTATGATTTCCATTTTATAGGTAAGGAAACTGAGGCAGTCAGAGGTGAATTGACATGCCTAGTATAACATGGTTCATGAAAGTTTGAGGTTAGATTTGAACTTAGGTCTTCCTGACTCCAGGCTTAGCTCTCTATCCTTTGAGATACTGTCTACCTCTAATCAACTGAGTCATATGGAATC
>JAQQSK010017788.1:0-10009 GCA_028658325.1 Potorous gilbertii | reverse complement strand
G
Organism: Potorous gilbertii; assembly: GCA_028658325.1. Taxonomy (NCBI): domain Eukaryota; kingdom Metazoa; phylum Chordata; class Mammalia; order Diprotodontia; family Potoroidae; genus Potorous; species Potorous gilbertii. The sequence goes on along the minus strand of JAQQSK010017788.1, from coordinate 10,008 downwards.
ATTAAAACATGTGATCCATAAGTTCCTTAGGATTCTAGGGATGGAAAAGAACTTGGATATTCTGTGCAGTTCCTAACAGTCAAGTAACATAATGATAAAGCACTGACCCTTATGTCAGAGACCTGAGATCAAATCCAACCTTAGTCATTTAGCCAATTTATGAATCTAGTCAATTGAATTTCTCTCTAAATTTCTTGAATTATAAGATAGAGGGTGGAGATAACAGTACTACCTCTCAATTTTGCTGTGATAATCAAATGAAATAATTTTATAATTTTTATAAAGTACTTAATATAGTACCTAGCACATAGTAAATGATTAAAACATATTTATTGCTACTCAATTTCCATTCAGACATTTATTAAGAACTTATTGCACACTAACTTTTTTCTAGGTTCTTAAGACACACACACACACAAAAAAAAAAAAGGAAATAGGTCCTGCTTCAAGGAACCTGCATTCTATCAATCATGGTCTCTCACATTACAGTAGAAGAATCTGAGGCCAAGGGAGGTTGTAACATGTTCAAATCAGTAAGTAGTGAAACTTAGACACATACCAAGGTCCCCTGAGTGGGAATCAAGTACTATTTACCTTGCACCTTTCTCCACAAAAGAGTCTATGTAGAGGTGTGGTGAGGAACAGATTCCTCTTCAATAGATTCCCTCTTGTGAAGAACTGAGATGAATATTTTTTTAAAGAAAGTAATCAATTTCTCCATGATCCATTTATCATGGATCCTTCCAGCCTTCCAGCCTCACAGAAATTTGGCTTTCAGCTAATGTTAATTATGACATAAATGTGAACATAAGCAAACAAATTAAGGAGATTTTTAAGGATAATAAGCTGCCTTCATTACTTCAAGGATCTGTTATTTCTTCCATGTGGAAGCTAGGTGACACAGTCAATACAGTTTTGGTCTTGAAGTCAAAAATACCTAGGTTCTGCCCAAGACACTTAACTCTATGACCCTGAGTAAGTAACTTAACATCTCTTAGCCTCAATTTTTTCCTCTCTAAAATGAGAGGAAATAATGACACTTAATCTCCAGGTATTGTTATGAGATATCATGTAATGAGCTTCCACCATTATCTCCATTTTCCAAACAATCCTCTACATAGCTACAATCTTGATATTACTAAAGGACCTCTCTGACCATATGCTTTCCTCCTGAAGTTCACCCACTTCCAATTGACCCTAGGATGACATTCAATCTTTTCTGTTTGACATTTAGAACATTAAACAGTTTGGCTTAATCCTATCATTCCAGATTTATTTTATGTGCTGTACCCTTATGCATGCTAAAATTAGTCAAACCAAACTGAATAATATTCTCTCTGGAGGACACTCTATCTTTTACCTCTATGAGTTTTCAAAGGTGGTTCATCATGCCTGGTATCCCTAGTTCCCTTCAAAAATCATTTCAAGTGTTTTCTCCTACATGAAGTTTTTTCTGACTCCAAAATTTGTTAGTGCCATTCTTGAAATTACTTTGTAGTAATGTGTAGATTAGTATATCTACATATACATATGGTGGTGGTTGTTGTGTTCATTCTCAAAGAGAAAATGATATCACTATGATAAAGTCAAGTTTCAATGTGTCTGACTGTGACTGATCAGATCAACATGAGCTCAGAATGCTCTCCTACATATCAGGGACAAATAGTCCATGTGAACACTTGGGGTAGATACTCTAAATCCTGCATTATTTTTTGTTGTTTCAGTACTGCTTTGCTCCTAGAGCACAGCACCTTTTCTGATGTGGATATACACTATGCTGAGTGGTCCTGTGCCAGTGTCTTCCATGTCATCCAATCAATTCCAAAGTTCTTGAGATAGACCTTGAGAGTGTCCTTGTATCGCTTCTTCTGACACCCTGTGATCAGTTGCACTGCTTGAGTTCTCCATAAAGCAGTCTTTTGGGCAAGCATGGGTTTTGCATTTGAACAGTGTGTTCAGTCTGTCAGAATTGTGCTCCCTGAAGCATAGTCTGAATGCTTGGTAGTTTAGTTCAAGTAAGGACTTTATCCCGCCAGGTGATCTTCAGAATCTTCCTAAGTCAATCCAAATGGAAGTAATTCCATTTCCTGGCATGGCACTGATAGACCATCCAGGTTTCACAGCCATACAACAATGAGATCAGCACAATAGCTCTGTAGACTTTCAGCTTGCTAATCAGTCTAATACTTCTTCTCTCCCATACTTTCCTTTGGAGTATCCCAAACATTGAGCTACCTCTGGCAATGCATTATCAATGTGTAAATCCCTGGAAAGTGCACTACCAAGGTAAGTGAACTTATCTACAGCATTCAAAACCATAGAAAGGAAGATAAGTAGGTAGGTAGATAGATTAGATAGATAGACAGATAGATAGATAGACAGACATTCAGATAGATTATAGATAGATGATAGATAGATAGATAGATAGATAGATAGATAAGATGTATGGATAGAGATTGAGAGATTGTATGGGCAGATATGTAGCATGATGGATAGGGTGCCTGGCCTAGAAACAAGAAGATATAAGTTCAGATCTGGCCTCAAACATGTATTAGGTGTGTGAACCTGGGCAAAATTATTCAAAATGAGACAAGTGGATAGAGTGAAGGAGCTGGAGACAAAGATCTTCATCTTCCTTAGTTCACATCTAGCCTCAGACACTTACTAGCTATGCGGCCCTGGAAAAGTCACTTAACTCTCTTCAACTCAGTTTTCTCATCTATAAAATTAACTTGAAAAGAAGTGGCAAACTACTCCAATATCTTTGCCCAGAAAACTACAAATGTGGTGACAAATAGTCAGACATGAAAGAGCCATGACTGAAAAAGAATAACATAGACGATAACATAGATAATATTGATTTATCTCAGTACATGTTACCCCTCTCTCCTAGAAGACTGTAAGATTCTTGAGGTCAAGTACTATAATATTTATGTGTCCCATTTAGATGGCATAGTTTCTTTCGTCTAACTTTTTTTAAAAAGTATTTTAATTTGTTAGATATTTCCCAATTATTTATAAAAATTGTTAACAATCATTTTTTAAACTAAGTTCCAAATTCTCTCTCCCTCCAGTCCCTCTGCCCTTTAAGAAAGAAAATACTTTGACTTTGCGTGTGTGTGAGTGATTTTTAAGTAGTATTGTTTTCCCAATTATATGTTAGAATATTTTTAATATTTAACATTTATTTTTACTAAATTTTGGGCTTCAAATTTTTCTCCCTTTTCCCTCCCCTCTTCCTAAAATGGTAGGCAATTTGATATATGTTATACATGTAAAATATATTTCCATGTTAGTCACATTTCTGAAAAAAGAAAGAGATTATAAGACAAAAGACATGAAAAAGAATAAAGTTAATAGAAAAAGTATGCTTCAATCTTCATTCTGAATGTGGATAGGATTTTCCTTTGGAAGTCCTCTGTGTTTTTCTTGGATTATGTGTTGCTGAGAAAAGTTGAGTCTCTCATAGTTGATCGTCACAAAATGTTGCTAATATTAAGTGCAATGTTTTCCTGTTTCTTCTCATTTTACTTTGCATCAGTTCATACAACTCTTTTCAGGCTTTTCTGAAATCTACTGGTTCATTGAATAGTAGTATTTCATTATATTCATATAGCATAGCTAGTTCAATTGCTCCTCAGTTGATGAGAATCTCCTTATTTTCCATATTTTGCTACCACAAAAAGGGCAATTATTTCTTTTCTCCACAGATAGGTCCTTTGCCTTTTTTATATGATCTCTTTGGGATATAAACCTAGTGGTGATGTTGCTTGGAAAAATGATATGCATAACTTGGCTCCCTTTTGGGCATAGTTCCAAGTTGCTCTCCAGAATGGTTGAATTAATTTACAACTCCACCAACAGTGCATTAGTGTCCCAACTTTCCCACATCATCTCCAACATTTATCATTTTCCTCTTTTGTCATATTAGTCAATTTAATAGATATGAAGTGTTACCTCAAAGTTGTTTTAATTTTAATTTTTCTGATAAATAATGTTTTAAAGCATTTCACCATATGGCCATAAATAGCTTTGATTTCTTCATCTGAAAATTTCATGTTCATATCCTTTCACCATTTGTCAAGTGGAAAATGACGTATTCTTATGAATTTGACTCAGTTCTCTATGTATTTGAGAAATGAGGCTTCTATTACAGACACTTGATGTAAAGATTATTTTCCAACTTTCTCTTTTCCTTCTAATCTTGGTTTCATTGGTTTTGTTTATACAAAAGCTTTGTGATTTACTATAATCAAAATTAGCTATTTTACATTCTGTAACATTCTCTATCTCTTGTTTGGTCATGAACTCGTAATTCACTTAACTTCTTTAAGAATTTGGATGATATACATCTTGGTGTATATGTGTAGTATTGATATTACTTCGTTGTCTATTGAACCTTTTAACAAGGTACAGTTTCCTTCCTTATCTCTCTTAATTAGATCTATTTTTGCTTTTGCTTTGTCTGAGATCAGAATTGCTACCCCTGCTTTTTTATTTTTTACTCCACCTGAAGTGTAATAGATTCTTCTTCTGCCCTACTTTGGTCTCTCTACTTCAAGGGTGTTTCTTGTAAACAGAATATTGTAGAATTCTGGTATTTGATCCACTCTGCTACCCACTTCCATTTTTTGGAAGAGTTCATCCCATTCACGTTCATAGTTATCATTACTAAGTGTGTATTTCTCTCCATTCCATATTTTCTCTTGTTTGTCCTCTCCCTCTTTTCACCCTTTCTCCCCTCAATAATATTTTGCTTCTGTCTTCTGCTTCACCCAATCTACCCTCCCTTCTGTCAGTCCCCTCTCACTTTACTTAATGTCCTCCCTTTCTACTTTACTATTGGGTAAGATAGATGTCAATGTTCAACTGATTGTGTATATTATTCCCCCTTCTAGTCAATACTGATGAGAATAAGTTACCCATCACCCACCCTCTCATCTTTCCCTTCACTGTAATAGATTTCTCACGACTTTTCATATGAAATAATTTACTCCATTCCACTTCTCTCTTCTTTCTGCTCCCAGGATATTCCTCTTTCTTCTCCTCTAATTATTGTCATTTCCTCCAATTCACCTTTTAGCCACCCCTTGTCTACGTGTATTCCTTTGTGCTGTACTATTAGTGTTATAATTTTTAAGAATTACAAATATCATCTCCCATGTAGGGATATAAACAATTCAGCACCATTGCACCGCATATGTTTTCTTTCCCCTACCTTTTTAGGCTTCTCTTGGATTTTCATACAGGAGATCAATTTCTTTGTTTGATTCTGGTCTTCTCCTTAAGAAAACTTGAAATACCTCTATTTTGTTGAATGGCTTTTTGTTTTTGGCTTTGAAGTATTATGCTTAATTTCATCCAGTAGCCGATTCTTGGTTGTAGTCTTTGCTCCTTTACGTTCCAGAATATCACACTCCATGACTTCAAATCCTTTAATATTGCAACTGCTGAATCCTGTATAATCCTGCTTGTAGCTCCCTGGTATTTGAATTGTTTCTTCCTATCTGCTTGTAGTAGTTTGTCCTTGACTTGACAGTTTTGAAATTCATCCATGATGTTCCTTGGGATTTTTGTTCTGGGATCTCTTTCCTAAGATGATCTGTAGGTTCTTCCAATGCCTATTTTGCCCTCTTGTTCCAGGTTATCAGGGCAGTTTTCCTTGATAATTTATTGAAATATGCTATTGTGGTCCTCCTTTTGATTATGGCTTTCAGATAGTCTAACAATTCTGACTTTGTCTCTTCTGGATCTTTTTTCCAGGTCAGTTATTTTTTCAATCATGAACTTAACATATTCTATTCATTTCATTCTTTTAAATATGTTTGATTGATTACTTATTTCTCACAAGGTCAATAGTTTTCAGTTGCCTAATTCTAACTTTTGTTTTCTTCAATTAGCTTTTGTACTTCCTTTACCATTTGACTGATTTTACTTTTTACGGAATTGTTTTATTCAGTGAATTTTTGTATTTCATTTTCCATTTGGCCAAAATTACTTTTTTTAAAAGATATCTATTTTCAGTTTTTAACATGCGCTTAAACAAAATTTTGAATTTCACATTTTCCTCTCAGCTCCTCCCTTCCTCCAATCCAGGACAGCATGTATTCTGATTACCCTTTCTTTTAATCTGTCCTTCCTTCCATTGCCTCCCACTTATCCCCTCCCCTTTTATTTTCCTTTAGGGCAATATAGATTTCTATACCACACTGCCTACGTATCTCATTTTCTAGTTGTATGTAAAAGCAATTTTTAACATTCATTTTTAAAGCTTTGAGTTCCACATACTGTCCCTTTTGCCCTCCCCATCCTCCCTCATTGAAAAGTCAAGCAATTTGAGATAGGTTACACATGTGTAATGCAAAACCTATCCATAACAGTCATGTTGTGAAAGACTAACTGTATTTCCCTCTATCCTGTCTCTTCTTCTATTTATTCTATTCTCTCTTTTGACCTTTCCTACTATCAAAGTGTTTGCTTCCAACTGCCCCTTTTCTCAATCTGTCATTCCTTCTATGACCACCCCCCTTTATCCCTGCTAAATTTTGTGCTATCCTAATTGTGTTTCCACAATACTTGAACTGTTTCTTTCAGGCTGCTTGCAATACTTTCTCCTTGGCCTGGTAATTCTGAAATTTGGCTATAGTATTACAAGGAGTTTTCCTTTTGGGATCTATTTCAGGAGGTGATCAGTGTATTTTTTCCATTTCTATTGTCCCCTCTGGTTCTAGAATATCTGGACAGTTTTCCTTGATAGTGTCTTGAAAGATGGTGTCTAGGTTCTTTTTTATCATGGCTTTCAGATAGTCCTTTAATTTTTAAAGCATCTCTCCTGGATCTATTTTCCAGGTCAATTATTTTTCCACTGAGATACATCACATTGTATTCTGTTTATTTCATTCTTTTGTTTTGTTTTATAATTTCTTGCTTTCTCATGCAGTCATTAACGTTCATTCACTATTCTAATTTTGAAAAAATTATTTTCTTCAGTGAGCTATTTGGTTCTCTCTTTTCATTTGGTTCATTCTGCTTTTTAAGACATTTTTCTCCTCATTTGTTTTTGGACCATTTTGTCATTTGAGTTAGTTTAATTTTAAAGGTGTTACTTTCTTCAGCATTTTTCGGTTTTCCTTTAGCAAACTCTTAACATATTTTTCATGATTTTATTGAATCACTCTCATTTCTCTCCCTAATTTTTCCTCTACTTCTATTCCTTGCTTCTCAAAATTCTTTTTGAGCTCTTCCATGGCCTGAGACCAATTCATATTTTTCTTAGAGATTTCAGATGCAAGAATTTTGGCTTTGTTGTCATCTTCTGGTTGTACATTTTATTTTTCCTTGTCACCAATGATGTAAGAAAATACCTCTTCATCAAGAGGAATCTGTAGTGTGTTTCTTTTTCCCTTTTTTGCTCATTTTCCAAACCAATTACTTGACTTTTGAGCTCTTTGTTAAATGTAGTGCTCCAGAAGCAACTTCTGCTTCAACAGTGGCTGCTGCCACCCTAGGGCTAGGGCCATGTGTGGATCTGGGTCTAGTGTTGAGTCTAGGACTGGGGCTTGGACTGGAACTGGGGCCAGACTAGGCTCCCTTCTCAGTCAGGTGACAGACATTTCCCACTGACCTTCCAAACTGCCTTTGATATTTCTGGGTTGAGAAGTTTGTAAACCACAGCAGTCACTTTCAGCCACATTCAGTCCCCTAAGATCTGCTCCAGCTTTATCCATCCCTGGAGTGGCTCATGTCAAACTGCTCTGCTCCAAACTCAGTGCAATAGACCCTTTCTGTCCATTTCCCAGATTGTCTTGGGGTGGAAATTTTCTTTTTATGTCCTTTTGTGGCTTCTGTTGCTCTAGCATTTGTTTAGAATCATTTTTTGAGGGTTTTGGTGAGGAGAGCTCTAGCAGGTCCCCACTTCTCTACTACCATCTTGGCTCTGCCCCACAAAATCTGCTTTTTAAGCAGGCTTTTTTTTTCCTATTCCCAAGGTATTGACTCTTTTCATAATTTTCTCAAATCACATTTCTTTTCCAAATTTTTCTTCCAGCTCTCTTATATGATTTTTAACTTTATTTTTGACCTCTTCCATGAGTTCTTTCTGGACTTGAAACAATTTCTTATTTTTCTTTGAGGTTTTCCCATAGTGTTTTGACATTGTTTTCCTTTTCTGAGTTTGCATCTCCATCTTCCTTCTTGCCATAATAACTTTCCATGATCAGATTCTATTGTTCTTATGTTTTACTCATTTTTTCTACCTTTTTTTCCTTTGTTTTAAATTTGAGCTCTGTTCCTACAGTGGAAGGAACACTACTTTAGGCTTCTTGTGTCGGGAAGTACAGGCCCTGGCTGTTTACTTAGTGATACACTGATGTTGCCCTGAGGCTGATGGGGGAATCTTGTTTCTGGTGCTAGGTTAAAATGGTGGGATGTGGAGTGGCTAGTGTAGCTGGGGGATATGAGGTTTGGCAACCATAGTTCCTTTAACAAAGAAATTTTCTACAGGGGAAGGAGCCAAGATGGTGGAGTAGAAAGATTCATATATGCTAGCTCCGAACCCACAGCCCATGGATTTCCTGTAAAAAGAACTCTCAACAAATTCTGGAGCAGTGGAAGCCACGCAGCAACAGAGTGAAGGAGATTTCCATTTCAGAGTGTCCTGAAAAACCGATCCCAAAGATCCATCACACATCAGATAGGAGCAGAGCCTAGCCCTTCCCTGGCTAAGTGGCATAGAGAGGAACAGATCCAGGCAGGCTTCAAGGATGGAATCTCTGGTGGCCACAAAGGTCCCTCCACCCATAGGTGCTACAGGTCAGCGAGAGAGACTTCTGGACTGGCTGAGAGGGAAGCAGGGTGTCTCCATAACTCAGGGCCCCTTGGGAGGCAGCGGCAGAGGCAGTGGGCAGCCAGAGGCTCCCAGAGCAGGCATGAGTTGGGGTCCATTACCAAAGGTCTCCACGTAAACCCCCTGAGGGAACTGAGCCTGGGAGGCGGCTGTCCCCACCTGAGCACCAGAACTTAAGCTCACATTGAATAGCAGCCAGGCCCGCCACTGAAAGCCTTGAGGCTGGGGAGCAGCATTTGAATCTCAGACCCCAAGCACTAGCTGGGTGGATCTAGGCAGGGGTGGACAGAAATCTTAGAAGTCAAGTAACTGGCTGGGAAAATGCCTAGAAAAGGGAAAAAAAAATAAGACCATAGAAGGTTACTTTCTTGGGGAAACAGATGTTTCCTCCTTTCCTTTCTGATGAGGAAGAACAATGCTTACAATCAGGTAGAGACATAGGAGAAAGGCTTCTGTATCCCAAACATCTGAAATAAATATCCAATGGGCTCAGGCCACAGAAGACCTCCAAAAGGATTTTGAAAATCAAGTTAGACAGGTGAAGGAAAAACTGGGAAGAGAAATGAGAGAGAGACACAAGAAAAGCATGAAAAACGGGTCAATACCTTCATAAAGGAGACCCAAAAAAATGCTGAAGAAAATAACACCTTGAAAAATAGGCTAACTCAATTGGCAAAAGGGGTTCAAAAAGGCAATGAGGAGAAGAATGCTTTCAAAAGCAGAATTAGCCAAGTGGAAAAAGAGGTGCAAAAGCTCACTGAAGAAAATAGTTCTCTCAAAATTAGAATGGAACAAATGGAGGCTAATGACTTTCTGAGAAACCAGGAAATCACAAAACAAAACCAAAAGAATGACAATATGGAAGAGAATGTGAAATATCTCATTGGAAAAACAACTGACCTGGAAAATAGATCCAGGAGAGACAATTTAAAATTATGGAACTACCTGAAAGCCACAATCAAAAAGAGAGCCTAGACATCATCTTTCATGAAATTATCAAGGAAAACTGCCCTGATATTCTAGAACCAGAGGGAAAAATAAGTGTTCAAGGAATTCACCGATCACCGCTTGAAAGAGGTCCAAAAAGAGAAACTCCTAGGAACATTGTGGCCAAATTCCAGAGTTCCCAGATCAAGGAGAAAATATTGCAAGCAGCTAGAAAG
>JAQQSK010017787.1:0-10009 GCA_028658325.1 Potorous gilbertii | reverse complement strand
ACCTTTTAAAACTGGCTAACTCAATTGTCAAATGAGGTCCAAAAAGCCAATGAGGAGAAAAATGCTTTAAAAAGCAGAATTAGACAAATAGAAAAAGAGAATTAAAAGCTCACTCAAGAAAATAGTTCCTTAAAAACTATAACAGAACTGATTGAAGCTAATGACTTTATGAAAAACCAAGAAATTACAAAACAAAACTAAAAGAACGAAAAAAATAGAATATAATGTGAAAAATCTCATTGGCAAAACAAGTGACTTAGAAAATAGATCCAGGAGAGACAATTTAAAAAACGCAGGACTATCTGAAACCCATGATCAAAAAAAGTCTAGACATCCTCTTTCATGAAATTATCAGGGAAAACAGCTCCAGTATTCCAGAAACAGAGGGAAAAATAAATATTGAAAGCATCCTCCAACACCTCCTAAAAGAGATAGAAAAAGAGAGACTCCTAGGAATACTGTAGGCAAGTTCCCAGGTCAGGGAGAAAATATTGCAAGTAGCTAGAAAGAAACAATTCGAATATTTTGGAAATATAATCAGAATAACACAGGATCTGGCAGATTCTACATTAAGGGATCAAAGGCCTTAGAATACGATATTGCAGACGTCAAAGGAACCAAGATTAATACAATGATTACCTCTTCACCAAAACTAAGTATTCGGGGAAAAAAGGTCAATCAATGATATAGAGGACTTTCACACATTCTTGATAAAAAGAGCAGACCTGGGTAGAAAACTTGACCTTCAATCACAAGAATCAAGAGAAGCCTGAAAGTGAAAAGAGGAAAGGGAAATCATAAAGGACTTTCTAAAGTTGAATTATTTACATTCCTACATGGAAAGATAATATTTGTAGCTCTTGAGACTTTTCTCAGTATTTGGGTAGTGGGAGGAATTACACACACACACACAGACACACACACAATAGAGTGTGTTGAATAAGAAAAGATGATATCTAAAAAGAAATAAACTTAAGGAATGAGAGAGGAATATATTGAGAGGAGAAAGGGAGAAATGGAATGGGGCAAATCATGTCTCATAAAAGAGGCAAGGAAAAGCTTTTTCAATGGAGGAGAAAAGAGAGGAGGTGAGAGGGAAATAGTGAAGCTTGCTCTTCACATTTGGCTTAACGAGGGAATAAAATGCTCACTGAAATTGGTATGAAAATCTACCTTACAATATACAAAAGTAGGGGAGAAGGGGACAAGTGGCGTGGGGCATGATAGAAGGGAGGGCAAATGGGAGGAGTAAACACTTTTGGGGAGGATCAAAGTCAAAAGAGAGAATAGAATAAATGGGGGACAGAATCGGATAGAGCAAAATATAGTTAGTCTTGCACAACATGTCTGTTACGGAAGTCTTTTGTAAAACTACACATAAATAGGCTATTTTGAATTGCTTGCCTTCTCAATAGGGTTGGGTAGGGAGGAAGGGAAACAATTTGGAATCGAAAGTTTTAGAAATGAATGTTGAAAATTTTTTTCTCATGTGACTGAAAAATAAGAAACACAGGTAATGGGATATAAAAATCAGTCTTGCTCTATAAGAAAGAGAGAAGATGGGGGTAAGGGACAGAAGGGGTGTGATAGAAGGGAAAGCATATTGACGGCAGAATAAAAGGCCCTAGGGGGAGAAGGAGGAGATGAAGAAAAATTTTGAACTCAAAAACTTGTGGAAATGAATGTTGAAAACTAAAAATCGATAAACATGAAAAAAATTTAAAAAAATTAGAATTGAGCAGACAGAAGCTAATGACTCTGTGAGAAACCAAGAAATTACAAAACAAAACCAGAATAATGAAAAAATGGATTAAATTCCGTTGTTCTTTCTCTGGATGTGGAAGGCATTTTACCTTAAGTGACCATTGTTACGTTTTTGGTCCTTGTGTTGCAATGAAGTACTAAGTCTACCAGAAAAAATTCTTCGTACACTGCGTTTGCTGCTGTATGCAAAGTTCTCCTTGTTCTCCTCCTTTCACTCAACCTCAGTTCACATAACTTTTTCCACACCTCTCTGAAATCTTCCTGTTAATCATTTCTTATAGCAAGATAGTATTCTTTTACAATCATGTAGCACAATTTATTCACTCATTCCCCAGTTGATGGGTATCCCTTTGATTTCGAGATTTTGGTCACCATAAAGACAGCTCCTACAAAGTTTTTGTAAATGTGGAACCCTTTCCAATTTTTATAATCTCTTGGAGATACAATCCTAGAAACTGTATTGCTGGGTCCAGTGTACGCACATTTTTGCAGTCTTTGAGTGTACTTCTAATGTGCTCTTCAAAATGGCTGGATCAGCTCACAGCTCCAACAACAACCAATTAGTGTCACAACTCTCCCACATCTTCTCCAACATTCATCATCATCCTCTTTTGTCATGTTAGCCAATTTGATAGGAGCGATGTGGTATCTCAGAGTTGTTTTGATTTACATCTCTCTAATCAATAGTGATTTGGAGCACTTTCTCATATGACTATAGATAGGATTAATATCTTTCTCTGACAACTGCCTATTCATATCCTTTGACCATTTATCAATTGGGGAATGACTTGTATTATTGTACATTTGACTCAGATCCCTATACACTTTACAAATGAGGCCTTGATCACAGACACTAGTTGCAAAAGCTATTTTAAAGTTGTGTGCTTCTCTCCTAACCTTGGTTGCATTAATTTGGTTTGTTCAAAAGTTTTCAATTCAATGTGATCAAAATTATCCACTTAGTACTTCTTAGTGTTTTCTATCTCTTGTTCAGTCACAAATTCTTCCCTTCTCCATATATCTGATAAATACACATATTCATTCACTAGGGTAGTTTTAGTACCTAACACATTCCACTGGTCTACCCGTCTGTTTCTTAGCCAGCACCAAGTGATTTTAATAACTGCTGCTTTATAAAACAACTTGAGATCAAGTTGATCTACACCACCTTCACTAGTATTTCTTTTCATTAGTTCTCATGGTTTTCTGGACCTTTTGTTCTTCCAGATAAATTTTTACACTATTTTGTTCTAGCTCTAGAAAATAGATATCTGATGATTTGATTGGTATGGCACTGAATAAGAAAATTAATTTATGTAAAATTGTCATTTTTATTATATTGGCTCAGTCTACCCACGATCAACTGATATTTTTCCACTTGCATAGATCTGATTTTATTTGTGTGAAAAGTGTTTTATAATTATGGTCATTTAGTCCCTGGATTGGCTTTGGCAGGTAGACTCTCAAATATTTTAAAGTGTCTACCCTAGCTTTAAATGGGATTTCCCTTTGTATCTTTTGCTATTGGGCCTTGTTAGTAATACATAGAAAAGAAGATGATTGGCCTGGGTTTATTTTGTAACCTGCAACTTCGCCAAAGGTGTTTATTATTTGAAATACTTTTTTTGATCCGCTGGGGTTCACTAAGTATATCACCATATCATCTGCAAAGATTGATGACTTAGTTTCTTCTTTGCCTATTCTAATTCCATCAATTTCTTTTTCTTTTCTTGTTGCTACAGCTAACATTTCTAGTATCACATTGAATAATAGTGGTGATAATCAACATAGTTGTTACACTCCAATTTCATTGGAAACGCATCTAGCTTATTCCCATTGCGTATAATGCTTGCTGAAGGTTTAAGTAGATACTTCTTATTACTTCATGAAAAATTCCATTTATTTCTATGCTCTCCACAGTTTTCAATAGTAAATTGTGTTGTACTTTGTGGAAAACTCTTTCTGTATCTATTGAGATAATCCTGTGGTTTCTGTTAGTTCTCTTGTTGGTATAATCAATAGTGATAATAGCTTTCCTAATATTGAAGCAGCCCTGCACAGCTGGAATCAATCCTACCTGATAAAACTGCACAATTCTCATGATAAATTGCTGCAGTTTTTTTGCTAAAATCTCATTTAAAATTTTTACAACTATATTCATTACAGGCATTGATATATAATCGCTTTCCCTGTTTTGGCTCTTCCTTATTTAGGTATGAAAATGATGCTTGCATCTTAAAAAATATTTTGGAGGACTCCTTCTTCCCCAATTTTACCAAACAGTCTATATGGTAATGGAATTAACTGTTCATTAAATGTTTGATAAAATTCACTTGTAAATGCATCCGACCCCGGACATTTTTTCCTAGGGATTTCCTTGTTGACTTGGTGAATTTCTTTTTCTGAGATGGGATTTACGTAAGCATTCAACTTCCTCGTCTGTTAATCTAGGCAATATATATTTTACAAAATGATCATAGATCTCATTTCTGTTCTCAAATTTATGGGCATTCAGTTGGGCAAGTAAATTTTAGTTGATGTTTTAATTTCCTCCTCAATGAAGGTGAGTTCATGCTTTTCATTTTTAATATTGGTAATTTTGTTTTCTTCCTTCTTTTTTAAAATCAAATTGTCCAACAGCTTGTCAGTTTTATTGCTTTTTCGTAGAATTAACTCTTTTCAGCAGTTTTCTTAATTTCAATTTTATGAATCTCTCCTCTAGTTTGGAGTATATCTAATTTGGTATTTACTTGGGGATTTTCAACTTGTGTTTTTCAAGCTTTTTCACGTGCATGCTCAATTCATTCATCTCCTCCTTTTATATTTTATTCCTGTAGGCACTCAAAGATATGAAACTTGTCTAAAGAACTGCTTTTGCAGCATCACATAAGATTTGGTCTTTTTCTTGAATGAAGCAGTTGATAGTTCCTATGATGTTTTGTTTAACCCACTCATTCTTTAATATTAGATTATTTATTTTCAGTTAATTTTTGGTCTCTCTTTCCATGGTCTTTTATTACATGTAATTTTAATTACTTTATGATCTGAGTAGAATGAATTCACTATCTCTGCCTTTTGCACTGGGCTGTGAGGTTTTATGCTCCAGGGCATGGTCAATTTTTGTGTATGTGCCATCCAGCTCTAAGAAAAGTTTATATTCCTTTCTATCTCCATTCAGTATTCTCCAGAGATCTATTACACCTAATTCATTCAGAGTTTTATTTACCTCCTTAACTTCTTTCTTGTTTATTTTGAGGTTAGATTTATCAACCTCAGAGATTTATCAAGTTCAGAGAGGAGAAGTTTGAGGACCCCCACAAGTATAGTTTAGATGTCTATTTCTTCCTCTACTTCCCTTAATTACTCCTCTAAATATTTAGATACTGTGCCACTTGGAGCATATATGTTTGGTATTGACCATTCTTTGTTTTCTATGGTGCCTTTTAGCAGGACATATTTTCCGTCCTAATCTGTTTTGATTAGATGAATTTCAGCGTTTGCTTTGTCTGAGATTAGGATTGTGGCTTCAAATGTTTTGTTTTGTTTTTTTACATCAGATGAAGCACAATGTATTGTGCTCCTTCCTTTTACATTTAACTTGTGTATATCCTTCTGTTTTAAATGTGTAATTGATGAACACCCTATTGTTGGATTATAGTATTTAATCCAATCTGCTGTCTCCATTTTATGGGGAATTCATCCCATTCACATTCACAGGTATGAACATAATCTGTATCTTTCCTTCTATCCTCTTTCTCCCCAGTTGTGCTTTTAGTTCTTCCTTCTCCTTTCTCCTCCACAACACATTTTTATTTTTTTAACGCCAACTCCTGCAATCTTCCCTTCCTACTTTCACACCCTCGGCCTTTTACTTTGCGTTACTTTTACTCCTTCTTCACTCCCTTTTAGCCTCCCTTCCATTTTCTTTCCCTTTTCCTAGCATGCTATCTTTAGAACAGGTTAGATTTACATTCTAAACCAAGATATTTTGTGGGAGGAGACAAGATGGTGGCGTAGAAACCCTCACATATGCTAGCTCTGAACCCACAGCTTATAAAATACCTGTAAAGAAGAACTCCTAACAAATTTTGGAGCAGCAGAAGCCACACTACAATGGAGTGGAGGAGATTTCTGTTCCTGAGAGACCTGAAAAACCAACACCAAAGGCCTGCCATGCACCAGACCCGGAGCAGAGCCCAGTCCTGCCTTGGCTACATGGCACCTAGAAGAGCAGGCTTCAGGGTCAGAATCTCAAGTGGCCACCTAGGTCCTTCCACCCACAGACACCAGTGGTCTGTGAAAGAGCCTGTTTGGCTGGCTGAGAGGGGAATGAGGTGTCTCCATAACTCAAGCTCACCCAGGAGGCAGCAGCAGAGGCAGCAGAACACAGGGGCTCCCAAAGCAGCCAGGAGCTCGAATCCATTGTTGAAGTTCTCTGCATAAATCCCCTGAGAGAACTGAGCCCTATGGGGCGGCCCTGCCCCCAGGTGAGTATCTGAAATTAATCTCACACTGAACAGCAGCAGTGTCCCCAACTGAGCACATGAATTTAATCTCACTCTGAATTGCATCCCTGACCCTGCTGAAAGCCCTGAGGATGGGAAGCACATTTGAATCTCAGACCTCAAGTACTACCTGGGAAGATCTGGAGGCAAGGCGGGGGTGGAGAGGATTCTCAGAAGTCAAGTAACTGGCTGGGAACATGCCCAGAAAAGAGAAAAAAATAAGGCAATAGACTGCTACTTCTCGGTGACCAGATATCTCCTCCCATCCTTTCCTATGAGGAAGAACAATGGTTACCATCAGGGAAAGACATAGAAGTCAAGGCTTCTGTATCCCAAACATCCAAAATAAATATTCAATGGGCTCAGGGCACGGAAGAGCTCAAAAAGGATTTTGAAAATCAAGTGTGAGAGGTGGAGGAAAAATGTGAAGAGAAATAAGAGAGATACAAGAAAAGCATGACAAGTAGGTCAATATTTTGCTAAAGGAGACCCAAAATATGCTGAAGAAGATGGCACGTTGAAAAATAGGCTAACCCAATTGTCAAAAGAGATTCAAAAATCCAATGAGGAGTTGAATGCTTTAAAAAGCAGAATTAGTCAAATGGAAAAGGAGGATCCAAAGCCCACTGAAGAAAGTAGTTCTTTAAAAATTAGAATGGAACAGACAGAGGTTAATGACATTAGGCCAAAATAATAAATGGCAAAACAAAACCAAAAGCATGAAAACATGGAAGAGAAGGTGAAATATCTCACTGGAAAAACAACTGACCTGGAAAAGAGATCCAGGAGAGACAACTTAAAAATTATGGGACTACCTGAAAGCCATGATCATAAAAAGAGCCTAGACATAATCTTTCATGTACTTATCAAAGAAACCTGCTCTTATATTCTAGAACCAGGGGTTAAAATAATTATTCAAGGAATCCACCGATCACCTCCTGAAAGGTATCCTAATAGAGAAACTCCTAGGAACAGTGTGGCCAAACTCTAGAGTTGGCAGGACAAGGAGAAAATATTGCAAGCAGCTAGAAAGAAAGAGTTCCAGTATTGTGGAAATACAATCAGCGTAACCCACGATCTAGCAGCTTCTACATTAAAGGATCGAAGGGCATGGTATATGATATTCCAGATTTCAAAGGGACTAGGACTAAAACCAAGAATCACCTACCCAGAAAACTGAGTATAATACTTCAGGGAAAAAGTGGTCTTTCAATGAAATCGAGGACTTTCAAGCATTCTTGATGTAAAAAGCAGAGCTGAAAAGAAAATTTGACTTTCAAACACTAGAATGAAAAGCTAAACAGCAAAGAGAAGTCATAAGGGACTTACTGAAGTTGAAGTGTTTCCATTCCTACATGGAAAGATAATATTTGTAACTCTTGAAACTTTTCAGTATCTGGGTACCTGGTGGGATTACACACACACAAACACACACACACACACACACAAACACACACACACACACACAAGCACACACACGTTCACGCACTCACAGAGACAGAGAACAGAGACAGAGAATGAATTAAATAGGATGGGCTTATATCTTAAAAAATGAATTTAAGCAATGAGAGAGAATAGTATTGGGAGGAGAAAGGGAGAAATGGAATGGGGTAAATTATCTCTCACAGAAGAGGCATGCAGGAGACATTTTAGCAGACTGAAAAGGAAGAGTGCTGAGAGAAAAACATGAAGTTTACTGTCATCACATTAAAGAAAAGGAAGGAATAAAATGCACACTCATTTTGGTATGAAAACATCTTACAATACAGGAAAACGGAGAAGGGGATAAGCAGGATAGACGTGATGACGGAAGGAAGATCAATGGGAGGAAGAGGGAGCAATTTGAAATTAACCTTCTTGGGGAGGGACAGGATCCTAAAAGAGAATAGAAGCAATGACGGGCAGGATGGGATGGAGGGAAATATAGTTAATCTTATACAACACGACTATTATCGGAGTCATTTCCAAAACTACACAGAAACGGCCTTTATTGAATTGCTTGCCTTCCCAAAAGGAATGGGTGGGCAGGGAGGGATGGGGAGAAGTTGGAACTCAAATCTTTAGGAACAACTGTCGAGTATTTTTCTTGCTACTGGGAAAGAAACTACAGGTAATGGGGAATAGAATGTTATCTGGCCCTACAGGACAAAAGAGAAGATGGGGACAAGGGAAGGGAAGGATGATAGAACAGAGGGCAGATTGGTGGTAGGATAAATTAGAATACTCGTTGTATTACGGCGGGGGAAGGGGACAAATGGGGAGAAAATTGAGAACTCAAAATTTTGTGAAAATCAATGTAAAAGTTAAATAAATAAATTTAACTGGAAAAGAAAAGATACTTTTCATAAACAATCATAGTGATTCAGGAAGTACCTAGGCTACAATGAACAGTATAGAACAGTAGACAACACCTTTCAAGATCTCCTCCTCCTTGGACTGCCCCCAAACCACGTTTCTACAAAACGCAATAAAGGGTGTTCATTTCACAATTGAAATGGAGAGTATTTACTGAGAGTAGACACTTTTATGCAAACTGTATGTTAACAAATTTTCGGGGGGCGGAGCCAAGATGGTGGAGTACAAAGACTTACCTATGCTCGTCCGAACCCATAGCCCATGGATTTCCTGTGGAAAGAACTCCTGACAGGTTCTGGAGCAGTGGAAGCCGCGCAGCAACATAGTGAAGGAGATTTCTGTTGCAGAGAGCCCTGAAAAACCGACCACAGGGGTACCCCGGACGGGAGCGGAGTCCTGCCCAGCCGAGCGCTCCCCTACCCCGCCCCGGCCACGCGGCGCTGAGAGGAGCGAGCAGAGCCCAGCAGGCGTCAGGGACCTGGATCACTGGCGGCTGCGAAGGACCCTCCACCCACATATGCACAGGTCAGTGAGAGAGACGGGCTGAGAGGGGAGCGGGGGATCTCCGGGACTCGGACCCCCTGGGAAGTGACCACTGCGGCAGAGGCTGAGGCACCTCGGCCAGAGACTCCCAGAGCGGGCTGGAGCTCCACCCCAGGTCCACTACAAAGGGTCTCTGTATAAACCCCCTGAGGGAACTGAGCCTGGGAGGCGGCCCTGCCCCCACCAGACAACCAGCAGATAAGCCCCCATTGAAGAGCAGTCAGGCCTGCTGCCAAAAGCCCTGAGGCTGGGGAGCAGCATTTGAATCCCAGACCCCAAGAACTACCGTGGCGTATCTAGGACAGGGGGTGGAGAGGACTCTCAGAAATCAAGAAACTGGCTGGGAAAATGCCCAGAAAAGGGGAAAAACTAAAACCATAGACGGTTATTTCCTTGAGAAATCATTCCTCCATTTGTCTCTGGAGACGAGGAGGTCTGATTACCATCAGGTAAAGACATGGGAGTCGAAGACTCTGTATCCCAAATACCTGAAAGAGATATCCCATGGGCTCAGGCCATGGAGGAGCTCAAAAAGGATTTTGAAAATCAAGTCAGACAGGTGGAGGAAAAACTGGGAAAAGAAATGAGAGAGGTGCAAGAAAAGCATGAAAAACGGGTCAATACCTTAATAAAGGAGGCCCCAAAAAATGCTGAAGAAAATAGCACCTTGAAAAATAGGCTAACTCAATTGGCCAAAGAGGTTCAAAAAGCCAATGAGGAGAAGAATGCCTTCAAAAGCAGAATTAGCCAAGTGGAAAAAGAGGTGCAAAAGCTCACTGAAGAAAATAGTTCTCTCAAAATTAGAATGGAACAGATGGAGGCCAATGACTTTCTGAGAAACC
>JAQQSK010017786.1:0-10009 GCA_028658325.1 Potorous gilbertii | reverse complement strand
TAGAGCACAGGACCTGGAGTCAGGAAGACTTAAGTTCAAATGTGATCTCAGACACAAATTAGCTGTGTGACCCTAAGCAAGTCACTTAAACCTGTTTGCCTCAGTTTCCTCATCTGTAAAATGAGCGAAGGAAATGGCAACTTATTCCAGTGTCTCCACAAAGAACACCCCAAATGAGGTCACCAAGAGTTAGATACAACTGAAACAACAACATAGCATGAAAAACTAAATAATGTCAGGCACTTAAGGATTCCAAATAAAAAATACAACTAACCTCCCTTAAAAGTTGGCCCTTATCTAAAGACTAATCCTATAAAAGGTGATCAGAGAGAAGTGTCCTAAAAGAAAAAAGAGAAAAGAATTAAGTGAAATTAGTATCTCTTGAAACCATGGCACCACAGATAAAAGTTATTCAAACAAGGAGGTGAATAAGGGATGGGAGGAGGAACGAGATCCTGAATCATATTCTTCTTTGGGCTGAGCAACAGGAATATAACAATGTCTTATCAATAGAAGTATAGAAGTGGGATCATGGGATCTGTGTCTCAGAATTGTGGCACATTAGGGGAAAGTCATTCAAACAATGAAGAAGAAGGATGAGAAGGAAAAGGTGCAAATATGAATCATATTCTTACCTAGACTGCATAATGGAAGTTTCAAAAACGCTATGGAAAGTAAGTGAGTCAGAAAAAGGGAAGTATTCAGGGTATTTGGTATCCTGCAATGTTTGCAACATTCTACTAGCACAAAGCACAGACCCTTTCAAGAAGGATTAGGCCTACTATGCATAGCCCTGGAGGGCAGAATTTGGGTGGCAGTTGCAAAAGACAAATTTAGATTTGAAGTAAGGAAAACCTTAACTGTTAGCCAAAAAATGGAACAGGTTTCCTTGGGAGGTATTGGTTGCTTCTTCATTCAAGCAAAGACTACATGACTACTGGTTTGGTATGGAGTGAGAAGGAAGAGGGAAGGAACCTCTTTATATATTAAGCACTTTACAAATATTATCTCACTTGTTCCTCACAACTCTGTGAGATAGGTATTATTATTAAAGTCATTTTATAATTGGGGAAACTGAGGCAGACAGAGATTAAATGACTTGCCTAAGGTTACATAGCTACTATGTCTGAGGTAGGACTTAAACTTAAATCTTCCTGACTCCAGACACACTAAAAGATATCAAAGTACTCGAGTAAATGCCAAAACAAGTGGTACAGACACTACTCTTATAACTGAGAGAGAGAAAATATCACTTTGATGCAAATAAGAACCACTCTGAGGTACCATATCCCACCTATCGGATTGGCTAATGTGACAAAACAGGAAAATGATAGATATTAGAGAAGATGTGGGAGTTGGAACACTAATTCATTGTTGGGGAGCTGTGAACTGATCCAACCATTCTGGAAAGCAGTTTGGAACTATGCCCAAAAGGCTACAAAAAAATGTGCATACCCTTTGACCCAGTAATACCACTTCTAGGACTGTATCTCAAAGATATCATAAAAATGATAAAGGAACCAACAGGTAGAAAAATATTTATAGCAGCTCTTTTTGTGGTGGCCAAGAATTGGAAATTGAGGGGATATCCATCAATCACGAATGGCTGAACAGATTGTGATATATGAATGTAATGGAATGCTATTGTGCTATAAGAAATGAGGAAGAGGAGGACTTCAGAAAATCCTGGAAAGACTAAAATGTACTGATGCTGAGTGAAATGAGCAGAACCAGGAGAACATTGTACACAGTAGCAGCCACAGTATACAAGGACTGATTTTGGTACACTTAGTCCTTCTCATCAATGCAAGGACCTAAAACAATTCCAAAGGGCCCATGAAGCAAAATGCCATCCACATTCAGAGAAAGAACTATGGAGTCAGAACACAGAATGAAGCAGACTGTTTTCTCTTTTGTTATGTGTGGTGTTGTTTAGTTTTACTCATGTTTTCTCCCATTTGCTGTAATTCTTCTATGCAACATGACTAATGTGAAAATGTGTTTAATAGGAATGTATGTGTAAAGCCCATGTAAGATTTGCATGCCACCTTGGAGAAGGAGTGTGGAGGGAGGGGGAGAAAATTTAAAACTTATGCAAGCGATTGTGGAAAACAAATTAATAAGTTTGGAGGAACAAAAGATCACTTTGCTTGAGTAGTAACAGAAGTTTCCATGGCCTGAGCTTGAAGGATGGAGTAGGCATGGAAGAGGGGAGACACATAAGCAATGGGGAACATATGAGCAAAGTTTTCAACATATTCTCCTAATTTAGAAACTCCCTCTATTAATGCCGACTGTTTCCTTGTGAGAGTTCATCATCTTGGAGTTTCAGAGTTATGTGAGGTAACCTGAGAGATGACTTCATAAAGCTAATATATGTTGGAGGGAAAACTTGAGCCTAGGTTTTTGGTTTTTTGTTTTTTTTTTACTCTAGGGGCAGACGTCTTTCTATCTGCTCTGCCACAGTCTCTCAATAAGCTAAAGAACAGAGGTAGAAATGAGTATGGTGTGTTACCATCCAATGAGGACACTGACTTAGCTCAAGTGGAAGATTTGTGTTCCATTAAGTGAGTAACTTCTCCATGCCCAGCCCTGTGCTAGGAGTCAGGAGCATTTCCGCTTTCATATAAGGAGGTCAAATACACTTAGGCAAAATGGTTAAATAATCAAAGAAGGCAGCATGAGGTGAAGGGCAAAATGCACAAGGCAGAGAGAGATCTGCATCCTTGGTATTTAGAGAAGGGAGGAAAGTTACCAAATCCCACTTTGTAAAGTTTGGGGCTACACGTTAATTTAAATAAACTCTGCATCGTTTTGTTTGCCCAAGGTCTGCATCGCAGTTATTGACTGTGTATGCTGGTAAGCAAATGACTTTATTCTGTGTCATCTCTCCACAAAAACACAAAATAAACAACACAAAAGAGCACAGTGCTTAATAGCTCAGCGTGGGCTTGTTGGGGTGCTTTTCTGCTTGGAAGCTACAACTCAGGTTTTCATATTGTTCTGTACCCCATGGAACTGAGCCAAACCTACAGCTCCCATTAACTTCAAAAAGAGTCTGCCCCTCAGATCAGCTCCAGACCAGACAAGACAGCAGGTTGCTGTAAAGGAGATTTTCCACCCTCCCATCCCTTCCTCCCTCCCCTGTTAGATTAGTTTTTTCTTGTTGTTGGTTGGAAAGATTACCGGGGCTATTACTCAGTGCCTCGTGCTGGAGTCACTGATTTTGATATATGTGACAGAAGCCGCAAAAAGTGGTTTGGGTTATGAGAGGATTGGGCAGCCATGCATTAGCATAGATGTCACTACCGATGCCTGATAAAACTGTAGCAAAACTTAATGGTCCCTGTCAACAAATAGGTTTGGTATGGCAGCAGCAATGGATCAATTGTAATCATTTTCCTCTAGGAAAAGCAGCCCAGTTAGGTGGTAAATCCTTCATCCTGCTCCATACCTCACAAAGAAGAACTTGGCTCATAGATCTCTTTGCTCTGCACAGAAAGTGCATGTTGGAATAATCCTAGTAGAACACAAACCCATACTTGCACCACATAGCTAATGGCATGGCCTCAAGCTAGCTGTGTACTGAGCACTGAACTAACACAGAATTCCTGGCTTTTCTTGTACTGGCTTTCTTTCTCTTTCCTAACCCATCCCCCACCGATAAACTTTGTTTAGATCAGAGAAATAACTACATGTGAAAAAACTCACTTATAGGGTTCCAGGTAACAAACATCTACTACACACCTACAGTCTACATGGCACTCCACCCTTACATTCACTTGAAATTCAAAGACAAAAAAAGTGCAACAGTCCCCGTCCTCCAGGAAAGTAAATTTGGCTGGGAGTTGACAATGTGTACATGGGGAATTAAAAATCAAAACCCCCAAAAGAAGAATTTCAAAGTGGAGGAAGAGAACACTAAAAACTTGCAGATTCCAGCAAGGTTTTCAGGCATTGGTCTTGACACTTATGACAAGTACAGCAAGGGCCTATGGTTTCATAATCATGGGAGCGCCTTCCTGAATGCCAATGGCAATTCATCCATAACATATGCTCTTACAGAGTTGCCTGAGGCTCAGAGAAATTAGGGGCTTTTCCTATGGCCACACAACTAGGAAGTGTCAGAACTGAGATCTGAACTCAGATATTCCTGATTGCAAGTCCAACACTCCATACAGTTTTCCAATACTATTCTGCTTCAATCGTTAGTAAGAGAAACATGAAAAAAATATATCACTTTTACTAATGATGGTCGTGCAGAGTAGAGGTGGGGGGGGGAGGGGAGGGGTGCTTACCTAAGTTACCCAGAGAATGGACTCCAATTCCCTGGTGGACTCTTCTGTTTTAGGTTTCTTCCCTGAACACAGGTCAGTTAACAGCATACTGTGAAATGGACGTTTCCAGCACTGGTGGCTACCTTTTGGGGTCCTGAGTTGGTGCTAGTAGTCCATCAGGAAGTACTTTCTGCAATTGCCCCACTTTTCAGAGTTGACCATTGACAAGATCATTGTGAACCTGAGATGCCTAAAGATCCATACCTCTCTGGCCAGTAGATTATGACCACAGGTGAAAGTGACAAGTCTGTCAGCAGTCCCTTAAAGTGCCTTTACCTTTCACAGAGATTTTAATGATTGTAATGGGTTATAGTTTCATGTTTTAAGTATTTGTTAACGTGCACTTAGGAGTCTTTTATATTTTAAACATTTCTTTGTAATAGAATAAATAGCTGTCTATATGCACATCTAATTTGGATACTGAATGTCTTTCCTGATAGACGACCATGTTAATCTCTTTTAGGAGAGACCCTAAACATGAGCTATACCTAAGCTTTATTAAAGAGATTTGTCCCTAGAGTTCTGTCCTAGAGGGAAAAGGGAAGGAGATGGGGGAAACTGGAACACAGTGATCCAGAGTTCATTAAGAAAAGCCTGTCTCCCAGGAGAACTTTGTACACAGTAACAGCCACAGTGTGTATGGACTGTCTCTGATGGACTTAGCCCTTCATAGCAATAGGACCTAAAACATTCCCAAAGGATTCTTGAGACAAAATGCCATCCACATCCCAAGAAAGAACAGATTGCAGAATAAAGCAGACTATTTTCTCCTGTGTTATGTTTTGGTTTGGTTTTTCTCTTGGTTTCTCTCATTCATTTTAATTCTTCTATGCAACACGACTAATGTGAAAATGTGGTTAATAAGAATGTATGTGTAGAACTAGAACCCATATAAGATTGCATGCCATCTTGGGGAGGGAGGGAGGGGGAGAAAATTTAAGACATGGAAGTTATTGTTGAAAACCGAAAACAAATAAATTAATTTTAAAAAAAGAAAAGCCTGCCTCTACTTTGGGGAAGGTGTAACACCTCCTTTTCACCCTACCTCCTAATCTTGGAAGATTTCCCAGTCTTTCCTCTCTAGTCCTGTTCTTTACTACTCTTACTACAAGAATACATGAAAAACTATCATCGTCATCACTCCACATTCAGGGTGGGGAGGGAGGGGAGAACCAGAGAGTTCAAGATCAGAAGAGGACTCCTCCAAAATCAAATACTTGATCTCAGGTACAGGGGCCGGGCAAGGCACAGGGGCATCATTTGACCTCCCAATATAGGTTCTAAGGGAAACTAAAACCTTGAACTTGGGGAGATACCTAGAAGACAATCTCATTCCTACCAATTAAAGTCCTTGGAGGAGGGGAGAAAAGCCTGTCTCTTCTCTTTAGGATAAAGCCACCTACAGGATGAATCTGGGTTCCAAGTAAGTCCAGATCAGGAGTCAAAGGGGAGCCCGTTGAGCCATAAGTCACAAAAAGCAAAACAGCATCAGAAAAAATGATTTTTAAAAGATATTTTTAATATTTAAGTAATATTTTAAAAATATTACCAAGTTAAACTGAAATGTGCCTATCCCCATTGTTCCTGTTCCTTTCAGAAGACATGTTAGAAATGTGAATACTTGCTAGTTTTAAAGTTGACAGTTTATAATTATTAGTGAACCCACTGCCGTAGAGTTCTGATACTTTTTGGCTAAGTGCAAAAAGCTGGCAGTTTACAAATAGGTACTCAGTTACCACATCAGACAGCCCAAATTCAGAGAACCATTTAGAATAACCGAATATTGGCACTGAAAAAGACCATAAAGATGAGTTAGTTCTCTGCTCCGCACTCATTTTAAAGTAGAGTTACAAGGTTTTTGAGGGCACCTTTGCCTTTGTACGCCCAGTACCTAGCAATAAATTACTTACTAATTGTGTTTGTTTGTTTTTACTTTTTAATTAATATTTTTTTTAGATTAACCTCATTTCCAAATATAGCCCTCTCTCCTTCCAAGGAAGGATTCCCTTGTAACAAGAAATAAAAAAGAAAGACAGGAAAAAACACAGTTCAGCAAAATGAAGCAGCGTAGATTGAATTTTTGATTGATTTCACAAAGGAGGAAAATAAGACTGAGAGAGCAAATGATCTCAAGCAGTGTTGGAAGTGGGTCTGAGGTCCTAGCAACCCTTGGCTGGATGCATTCCCTCCTAGGCAACACTGCTGTTGAATGAGCCATCCCTGCTAAGTAATAACTCGCATTTGAGTCTCATGATAACCTATGTGGAAGATAATTATTCTCTCCACTTTAGAGATAAAGAAACTGAGACACAAAGAGATTAAGAAACTTATCGCTCAGCTAATAGGTATTCTGAGTAGGATTTGAACCTTCAGTCCACTAAGTCCAGGGCCAATGTTCTAGTCATTACAGCATTTAGTCTCTTAGAATTAGTAGAGATTTCCTCTTTAAATAGGGATATCACACACACACACACACACACACACACACACACATTGGACAAGCTAAAAGGGAAATGAATGGAGGAGATACCCCCCTCCCCACTACAATGGTGAGCAAAGGAACCATTTCGAATCCTACTATATCATCACAAGATATTGAGGAATATCCCTAGCAAAAAATAACTTCTTGTCATTTGCACCGGGTTCCATATCAAAATGTGATGAGCAAAGACCTCAAAGGGCAGATGGAGTAGCAACAGCCTATAGTTTCAGTTAATGTCTCATATCAAACTTGGTTCAACCTTCTAGAGATTCAGTGTACAGAGATGGCTGGTCGTCCATGGCTCTGTTTGACCAGATTGTCAGTCAGACCCAGGCCACTGAGTAGGACCTTTCTGATCCTGCAGAATATCCCTGATATGGTCGATAGTGACCTCTTGAGGTCCTTCCCATATGATGGCTTTGGTGAGCCTACCATAGAAAGTCAATTTGAATGATTTCTTTTCCAGTTAAAGTTTTTCAGGTGCAACATCCAAGCCTTATTAAAAGTGATAACTGACCATCTAAAATATTTTCATATGCAGTAGACATACTCTTTGTCTTGATGCAATGATTCTCTAGATAATTGCAATGCAAGCAGCACAGGGCTTTGCATAAAATTAGGAGTTTCTTTTTCATTCTGCCATTACACTCAGGTACTAAGAGTCTTCTCTTTTTTCTTCCTATCACTTACACTGTACCACCTGGGTAAACTGTAAAAAACCATGCACTCTGACCTATGCAATCTGCACAGGTCATCACCTAGTTAATTGCTGATGCCCCTTAAAAGGGGATCCCTGTGCTCTAGAGACCATCCTCCCAGCTCTCCACTCAGTCTTACCATCTTCTCTTTGGGAACAACTGTACACATTGGCAAAGTAGGTAAATCTGAGGGCATTACAAGACTTCTATCTGTCCAAAGGTATCTGTCCTGGGGTCTGAAACACTTCTAACAGGATCACCCACAAAGGGCCTTCTGGAGATAAACACTGAAGAAACACATTACAATACTTCAAAAGGGTGGCACTTTAGCTATCAAACACATTGGCATAAATCAGTTGGCCTCATGGAGAGCAAAGGGGTAAAAAATGATAAAGTGAGAATGGAGCAAAAAGTCCAAAGTCAAAGTTGCTACAGCATGCCTTAAATGTCATGAGAGCACTGAGCACTTGAGGTGTGAAGGGATTCCTGCTTCAAAGGGGTAGTGGGTTTAAAGGTCAACTTTACCTGCCTGCCTGTTCCTCTCTTACTCAAGAGGTTCCAGTGGCTCCCCATTGCCTTTAGGATAAAATACCAACTCTTCTGTTTGGCATTTAAAAGCTCCAGACTAATTACCCATCACTTTTCCTGGTTACCCCTAATTACTTTCATTCAAGGTCTCTATGATCTTAGTACATTAATTTGTTTGGTGTTTTCCTTCATGTCATACTGTCTCTCACCTCAAAGCCTTTGCATGAATTGTCTGAACAATGCCTGAACCATTTTCCATCTGCTTCTTAAACCCCTTACTTCCCCTTAAGGCTCATTTCACATGCTTCTTCCTACAGGAAGCCTTTCTGGATTTCCCCTGTTGCTACAGAAGCCTTATCACCTCATCAAATTTTTTTATACTTACTCTGTGTTTATTTTTGACATATGTACATGCGTGCAGGTTGTTTCCCCTATGTAGAAAGCAAGCTCTTTGAATACAGGTACTGTTCTTAATTGGGCTTCATTTCCCCAACATGTAGCACAAGGAGTGATACAGTCAGTAGACAATTAGTAAATAAATGCCTGTTGAGTTCAATTGCATTGAACTTTGCTCAGGCACTCCTACATGTCACAACCCTACTCTTGGACTTGACTTGTTTTCAAATCTATCTGCTTCATCAGTACTCAATAAAAGTGCAGTCTTTGAAAAGTCACTTCCCCTTTCTGGGCCTCAGTTTGACCACATGCAAAATGAGGGGACTGAACCAAATATTCTTTGAGGTCTCATTTACAATTTTAAGGACCAGTGGGCTAAAAATCTGCCATCTTGCCTTGTCCCCATAATAAGTATCTGAATAAGAAGAACTGACTGGGACATTCTGGAGTGGTGCAAGAAGAGGGGAGCCTCATTTCCCAAGTGTGACTCTAGTCATATTTGAGGCAGTTTGTTTTATCTTGAAAGGAAATGAATATGCAGCTTTGTAATTTCTGTTATTAACTCTAGGTTAATGATAATGAAATGATCTGAAATTATCTACGCATCACATGGTCGGCATCCAGCAGAAGGCTCCCTGTGTTTTAGGGGTTTTAACTAAACACTTGGTGCAACACAAAATTTTTTTCAATTAAGTTAAAAAAATTGGACAAGGAAGATGTCACTTCTTATATTGACATTTTTAAAAATTTCATGATTAGTTTAGATTCTAACCATTTAAAAATTTGACCCAAAGGTGAGCACTATATTTTTGGAGGGGAGAAACCTATAACTAGGAGTTCTTGGATATAGGGGACTCCCACTATGGAAACTCACTCCACTGTGAAGACTGGCAACTCATATGTCACTTAGACTCTGAAAGGGTTGCAGGAAGCACTGAGAAATAACTTACCCAGAGTCACAGAGACATGGTCATGGTATGACATGGGTCAGAGGTATGACCTTAACCTATGTCTTCTTGAATCCAAAGCCAGCCCTCTATTTGCCACTCTCTTTTATAATGCTTAGAAAGAAGAAGACTGGCTGGCATTAGAGCCCCTTGCACGATGTCTCCTCATGGAATGGAAAGGATTCTGGGTTCTTGAGCTATCCACTTCTGGGCTCTGCCAGATCCCATCAAGCTAGAATGACTTTAAGAAGGAGCCCAGTGATGGTTACTGTGTCTCTTGTCCAAGAACCAGCTTAGCTCAGTGCAGAGATGCTCATCATCTGTGGCCTCATTATCCAGCAATGATCCTAACCATCTACTGAAAAGTTGCAATTATTACATGGAAAGGGGAGGACTCATACTGAGGAAATCACAGATCCTCAAAGTAGAGAAGTAGAATAAACCTTGAGTCAACTGTGAAGGAAGGAAAGAGAATAAGCATTTATATAGTGCCTGTTATGTGCCAGGAAGTGTGCTAGGCACCTTTTAAAAAGAAAAACAACAAATATCAACTAATTTAATCCTCACAACCATTCTGGGAGGTAAGTGTTGTCATGATCCCCATTTTACAGTTGAAGAAAC
>JAQQSK010017785.1:0-10009 GCA_028658325.1 Potorous gilbertii | reverse complement strand
TATCGCTGATTCAGTGAGTTTGCACTGTTATATATCCTTGCACCATCAAGTCAACTGGCTGTGGGGAAATTAGTCAGTAAACAGGCACAAAGAAGCCAACTCCCATGCTGACCCAAGCAGGCTGCCAAGACAGTCTTTGGCAAGGAAAGGATCAAGTCCTCTGCTTTATCAGTCACCTCCTCCTCAGCTATCACTCTTTCCCACTTTCTTTCATTGATTCCTTTTTGTTAAGCTTCCTGCTACACCAAGTGAATGTCAGAACTGGAGGGAGAAAAGGTCTGTGAAATTATATATTTATATGTACATATATATTTAGTTCCAATTACAATTGGACACACAGATCAGAAGGGGTCCTTGAAAGGAACACCTGCCCTTTCTTCCCATCATTAGGGGTGATCCTGCAGTTGTGAATCACTGAGTCCTTACCTTTGGAACCCTGTTAAGTTTCCGTCAGCAGACAAATTTTACCTACAACCTGTGAACATAAAGCCAGACTGTTTTCCCCAAACTGTCAAGAACATAGCCTATTCCTGGGGCACGCAGGTGCTCCTCCACTGCACGATGAAATGTATTAAGGTGGAGATCTCAGAACTCTTGATTTAATGGAAGAGCAGAGTTGCATTTCTGTTTATAGCTAGTGTGAGATTAATGTCTTCTCATGTGAGACTCTTGCTCACTGGAGTAGGGGGATTGACAGAAGCTTCAGCTGGAGTTTATAACGCAGTGGCTTTACACCCAGCTATCTTCTGGATGTCTTTTTAACTAAGGGCTCCTGAATATAATAAATAGTAACATGTGTCATTGGAGTAACTCCCAGCCCAACAGCTTCCAGGGATTCATCATTTCACAGTTTTCATTTTGGAAAGCAGTGGTGTGCTTCTCTCAAAAAATATAAATTATCTGCTAATAATTTTGTATTACATATCACTGTTCCTAGAGTCAAAACCAGGGTAGGGTGAGCAGGGTGCCAAAATTTAGAGGGTGTTGATGGCCCTTGCAGAACTTTGGCAGTATAGAAGTAATAAGGCTTAGCTCCTAGTTAGGGATAAGGAGTGGGCTAATTATTTTTCATTGGGGAAAGCAAACTCTCTCTACCAAAGTCAGTAGGTCGCTTCTCAGTAAATTACAGCCTTAGAGAGATGTCTAGAGTACTGTTAAGTGACTTCCCCAAGATGACATAGTCAGTATGTGCCTGAGGTGAACCTTGAAGCCAGATCTACCCTGACTTCAAGACTAGCTCTCTATCCATTATTCAACACCACTTCTCTGTTAGTACCTTGCTAAAAAGGAGCAGTTAGCTAACACAAGGGATGATATGGAGCAGTATGTAGCTCTGGTAGCTATACATCTTCCCAGGCCCAGCCCCTCCCTACTCTACCCTTCTTAAGTTGACTTAAGGATCTGTTTTATGTTATATGCCATGGGGGCCAAAAACGCAAGTTAGGGCTTTGACTGTACCAGTTGCTTTGTGTGATATCAACAAACCACTCATTGAAACTTACTATGGCACTCAAGGAATGCCATTCAGAAAGTTAGTTGATCTTGTAGGTTTTTAATCATTTTAATATGATATTTATTTTTTGTTTCATTTTTAAATTAAATTGTTTAAGGTTCCTTTACCTATATTCCACTAATGGGATCAAGCAATGTCAGGATTACTTGATATCCTCCTCCGAATGAAGGTATGAATTTAAAATTCTGTCCATATGAAATAAAATTTAATTCCAGTCCAATCAATTTGTGACAAACCCACCAATGGCAGCCAAAGAGAAGCAACCTGAAAAGACAGTTGGAATTTGATGTAATGGTCATGATCAATCTCAGCCCTAGAAGAGAGAAGATGAAATACCTTCTTCTTAGTAGAGAGATGTTGGACTTGGAGAATGGGATTTGATTGTGTGTTTCTCAAGGTCAGGAACTGTTTTTGCCCTTTCTGTGTATCTTCACTGCTTAGTACAGTGTGTGGCATGTAGTAGGTGTTTAATAAATGCTTATTGATTGACGTCTGGAATGTTGTACATGCTGTTCCACTTTTGTTCTTTCCATTCAGTTTTACTTAATAATTTTTCTTTGCACAAAGGAGACATGGATGAAGATGGGGCAGTATACCAAGAAATAATTGTGGAACAGAAAATAGAAAGTATTTTGGGTGCCTGTTATTTTTTATAACTAGTCACTTCCTCATGCACCCTTTCCCTGAACTCTCTTCTGAGTTAGTAAAAGATGACCAAAATAAAAGAGTGACTCAGGAATGGGAGAAGCCCAGAGAAATCAATCAATAAAAGGAAAAGGAATTTCATCTTCAGATGGAATGAAACTTATTTTTAAGGTCTCAATAACAAAATATCATTCTTGAAGTTTCCCTAGTCACAGACAGACAGCGATGACTAACAGCTGCGTTGTTCAACGGCATCTAGCTGAACTATCTTGGGTTCCAATTTAATCTGGTCACCTTGACATCAAGTCAGAGCTTTCCCCAGTTCCCCAACATCCTGAGACAACCAGGCCCCTCCAGCTTGAGCCCAAGTCATCAGCAGGACTGAAAGCCAGTTCTTCTTTCACAATCTGACATTGGCTCATCTTCGCAGTCTGCTTACACATCATTCCCTCTTAGGCACTCAACACTCCAGGCAAACCAGATTATGTCCTCTTAACCCACAGTATAGTTCATTTCTTACTGCCATGCCTTTGTACAGGCTCCACACCTTCCAAGCACTCCTCTCTTGCTCTTACCTCTTTGAATCCTTAGCTTCCTCTAAACTCAAGTTCCAACCCCTTTAACAGGCCTCTTCTGATTCCTCCATTATGTATTTATTTTGTTTATATTATGTGAATATATGATATCTCTCAAGTGGAATACCAGTTTCCTGAGGGCAGGGGATGTCTCATTTTTGTGTTTAATCTCAGCACCTAATACAATACTTGGATGATAGTAAGTTCTTGATGCTTGGAACTGGATTGATTCCTGTCTCCAAGACTCTCAGTTATAAGTTACTGACATTTAATGTCAAAGAATGAAGTGAGGGCAGCATGCTTGTACTGATTCAGGACACATTACAGTGAATGGGAGCGCCAAACCGGAGGCAGTTTGGGAAGGACTTCAACCTGGTCTGGGTGACTTATGAATACCAGGTTTCACTTTGCTTGACACTTAGGCATAAACAAAGGGAATGAGTACCTTCTACAAAGGTACCAATCTAGGGGAAGCTGAGCTTAGATGCCTTGAAGTTCAACAGTGCTGCATAAACTTGGTAAGGATGTCCACGGAGGAAGGTCCAAGTCTTTCAGTGCTCAGTGGTTACTCTATAGGTTCCTTAGTCATTCTGTCTGATTCTGCATGAGTCTGCCTTCTTTCCTCCAGGGAGAAGGCTTAGTTTGACCAGCCTGGTTCATATACCTAATTCAAGGATATGAGATTAACTCATATCCTTGGCACCCTCTCCTGGATAGATCATGACCCGTCTATTCAGCCATAGCGTCTTCACCCATTGAAATGACCAAATAGTATTCATCACCTTTCAGCCAACCCTTTCAAGAAGAATCTTTCCTTTCTTTCAGAGGTAGAAGGGATCTCAGAGTCCATCTAATCAAATGCTTATATGAACAAGAAGCCCTCAGACAACTTCCCCAACAAGAGGTTATTCAGCTGTCACTTGAAGCTCCCATCTCCCAAGAAGGGAGTAGGAAAGAAAGGGAAACAAGTATTTATTAATCACTGACTAAGTGCTAGGCTCTCTTCTAAGTATCTCATTCAATCTTCCCAACAACACTGTGAATTATGATCCCCACTGTACAGCTGAGGAAACTTAGGCAAACAGAGGTCACATGACTTGCCTAGGGACACAAAACTAAGTAAGTGTCTTGAGACTGGGTTTGAATTCAAACCTTCATGACTCCAGGGCACCTAGGTGGCCCAGTGAATAGGGCATCAGGTCTGGAGTCAGGAAAACTTGAATTCAAATCCAGTCCCACACACTAACTAGCTATGTGACCCTGGGCAAGTCAATCCTGTTTGCCTCAGTTTCCTCATTTGTAAAATGAGCTGGAGACCCCTACTGTGTCTGCCAGGAAAACTCCAAATGGGGTCACAAAGAATCAGACACGATTAAAACAATTGATTCAACCACTGCACCAACTAGCTACTTGGGCCACCATTGACTTGTGGAATTATAATTCTTGGAAGTATTTTCCTGACGTCAAGTTTAAATCTGCCTCTTTGCAATTTCTCCCATTATTAATAATCTTGCCTTCTAGGGCTAATCACAGCCCTCCATATTCTCCCAAAGTCTTTTCTTCTTCAGGCTAAACAGCCACAGTTTCTTTGATAGGTGTACAGCACAAACTTGAGCCCCTCATGAAGCTTCCCCCCATCCTCTGGCTTGTCAATGTCCTTCCCAAGACAGGAAATCCACAATATATTCAGATTGAGTATTCTAAAGGAAGAAAGTAGAGAATAAGACTGTTCCCCTCCCTAGTTCTAAACACTTGGCCTCTTTTAATAGAACCTCAAATCAAACTAACATTCTTGGTTGCCACATTAGTCCTGAAACATAGAAGGAGCTTCATAAATGTTTCTTCACTGACTGATATCACAGTTAACTCATACTCACTGTTGTTAATGTTCATTCATTCAGTTGTGTCTGACTCTTCATGACGCCATGGATCATAGCATGCCAGGCTCTTCAATCCTCCACTATCTCCCAAAGTCCATTAATATTGAGCTTTACAGTCTCAGACTTTCCTTTCATCACCAGACACATCCACAGTGGGGCTTCCTTTCGACTTTGGCCCCACCACATCTTTCGTTCTGGCGCAACTTGTAGCTGTCCTCACTCTGACCTGAGAAGACTCATCTTCCAGTGTCACGCTTTTATCATTTCAGTACTGTCTATGGGTTTGCTTTTTGTTTGGGGGGTTTTGGGCAAAGATACTGGAGTGGTTTGCCATTTCCTTCTCCAGTGGATCACCTTTTGTCAGAACTCTCCACTATGACCTGCCCACCTTGGACAACATAGCTCATGATTTCATTGAGCTACACAAGCCCCTCCACTATGACAAGGTAATGATCCAGGAAGGGCATGGTGACCTTACTCCCACCCAATACCTCCCCCCATCTTTTCCAAATGAGCAATTGCTATCTGGTCATGATTCCTCCATCTCCTGTTTATGAACTCAAGTATCAGGTTTTACATGTATCCTTTTAGAATTTGTCTCTGAGTTACAGACCACAAGGATCTTTTTTGAAAGCTGACTAATCGTTTCATCCAACTTCAGATCTCTCCTAACTCTGAGTCATCTGCAGATTGGATTGAGTATGTAATATAGCCTTTATATATGTCACTAATAAGCCCCAGGCCAAGAACAGATCCTGAGGCTCTTTGCTGGGGGGCCCTTGGGCATCAAACCATCAATGACTAATCAGCCACTGCAAATATTTGACAATCTCACAATCAACTCTAGGATGAAAAGTCACCTTCTCAACTTGGCATTTAGAGCCCTTCCCCATTCTAGTTCCCATTCATCTTTATAGATTTGTTTCCTCTTCCTCTCTTCTCCCTTCCAGGCAGACTGATCTACTTGCTGTTCCCTAGACATGGCCCCATTTCTCACCTCTGAATCTTGACATGTTATCACTTCTATCCTGAATGTTCTCCCTCCTCACCTCGACCTCACTACAGCATTTTAAGCCTTCACAAACATTTTCTCTGTGAGGCAGGTGTTACTATCATTGCCCCATTCTATACATGGGGAAACTGAGGCTTAGTGACTTGCCCAAGGTCACAGAGCTAGTAAGTGCCAGAGGTAGTATTTGGATTCTTGTCTTCTTGAAGCTAAGTTCAGTGAGCTCTAATAGCCTTCCAACTGACCACAATCAGGTATGTGAGCTAGGTGCAAATTCAGCTCCCTAACTCTGACAAAAGCTCAAGTAAAGTGCTACCTTTCCTGATCCTCTCCCTCCACCTCTACACTTCCGCAAACCTCAAAATGCCTTGAATTCACTTTGTGGTATACTGGAAAAGGCAACTAGCACTCAAAAAAATAAAGATATAATGACACACTTTTAAGTTTAATCTGCATTATTAATTTTTCCCATAATTTTCAATCAATAAAACAATAAATATGGCCCTGATTTGTATGGTTTGCCCATTTCTAAGGTGTAAATGTTCATGCTGAAAATTTAACAATTGGCTCTCCTAAAACAATTCAGTCTGGCTTTAGCATACCCCTGAAGCTTCCTCATTCTTCTAACCACCATGAGAACACTTGCCTCGTATGAGTTCTCCATAAAATAGTCTTTTTGACTAGTGTACATTTTGTATTTTAACAACATGGCCAGCTCATCAGAGTTGTGCTCTCTGAAATAGAATTTGAATGCCTGGAGGTTTAGTTTGAGTAAGAACCACAGTGTCTGGTACCAAGGACACTCTCAAGGTCTCTCTTCATAACTTTGGAATTGATTGTATGACATGGGAGATATTGGCACAGCACTGCTCAGCATGGTGTGCCCACATGAACAAAGCAGATTTGAAGCAGCTCAAAGGAAATGCAGGATGCGCAAATTAAGAGTATCCACCCCAAATGTTCGCATGGACCATCTGTGCCCAACCTGTGGTAAAGCATTCAGAGCTTGTATTGGTCTGATCAGCCATAGGGGGACTCATTGAAATTTGACTCAAGCATAGTGGTCATTTTGATCCAGAACGAAGGACAACAACCAACCAATCCTTCCTCATAATTAGCAGAATACCCAGAAAGCAGTTTCTAC
Source organism: Potorous gilbertii (assembly GCA_028658325.1). Taxonomy (NCBI): domain Eukaryota; kingdom Metazoa; phylum Chordata; class Mammalia; order Diprotodontia; family Potoroidae; genus Potorous; species Potorous gilbertii. The sequence goes on along the minus strand of JAQQSK010017785.1, from coordinate 3,243 downwards.
TTTTCACTTAATGGTTCAAGGAGATCCTAAGAGCCTGGGAGGCTATAACACATGAGCTCCCACTGGTGTTTCCTCCATTATTACGTGATAATTACAAGCCAGCCAGACTCAATTATTAGATATCACTATTTACTAAAGTGGTATAGTATGAACAGTTGGTTTATTTTTTAAAAATCCAAGAGCATTTCTTTCATAAGTATATATAGGGGTCAAGGGAAAGTGGACTCACACTTAGAGTACTTGGAATTTGGCAAAGGTGGTAATCTCAGCTTATTTGTATGTACAGTATCTCTCTACTTGTTTCTCCATTTGACTGTGTGCTCCTTGAGGGCAGGGACTGTCTTTTAGCATCTCTAGCACTTAGTACAGCAGCTGAAACATTGTAGACACTTAATATAACCTTATTGACTGATTCACTAACCAACTGCACCCTCCACAATCACCAAGATTATAGAAATAGAAAAAAAGTAACAAATTTCATCTATAAGAATAAAAGGTCAAGAATCTCAAGGGAAATAATGAAAAAAGGTAGGGAGGAGGATAACCTAGAAGTACCTAATCGCAGATTATACTAACAAGAAGTAATCATCCCAGATGTTTGGTAGTAGTTAAAAAGATATAAGTTGCTGAGAAGTAATCAAATATAGCAGCATTGTTTATCAAACCCTTGGGTTTGCCAACAATTGGGGTAAAGATATGCAATTCAACAGAAACTTCTGAAAAGGGTAGAAAGCAGTCTACAAGAAACAGAATTCAGAGTAATATTTCACACCATGAACCACAATGAGCTCCAAATTGAATTTTAAAAGAAAAGGAAATATGTAAAGTCAGAGAGGGAAAAAGAAAGAATAAATCTTTCTCAGCTATGAATAGGTAAAGAGTTCTTTATCAAACCACAGACAAAGAAGATCACAAAACATAAATGAACAATATGGATAACATAAAATTTTTAAATTGCTACATATATAAAATTAATGCCATTAAAATTAGGAGGGAAACAGATAACTTGGGTGGGGGGGAAACCTCTGCAGCAAATTTCACTGATCAATATCTGATGTCCAAGATATATAAGGAAGTGATATGAATATGAAAGAACAAAAGTGATTCTTCAGTGGATAAATAGGCAATGGGCATGAACAGGCCGTTGTCGGAAAAAAGAAAGGTGATTGATCTGACAGCAACCATATGAAAAAATACCCCATTCCCCAAATGATAAATGGTCAAAGGATATGAACAGGTAGTTTTCAGAGGAAGAAATTGAAGCTACCCATAGTCATGTGAAGAAAATCCTCTGAATCACTATTGATTAGAGAGGTGCAAATCAAAACAAGTCTGAGGTCCCACATCACGCCTATCAGATTGGCCAACATGACAAAATAGGAAGATGATAAATGTTGGAGAAGATGTGGGAGAGTTGGAACAGTAACTCATTGCCGATCCAACCATTCTGGAGAGTAGTTTGGAACCATGTCCAAAGGGCTACAAAAATGTGCATACCCTTCGACTCAGCAATACTGCTTCGAAGACTGTTGGAATGCAGAATGAAGCAGAATATTTTCTCTTGTGTGTTTTCTTTTTGGCTTGTTTTTTCTCATGGTTTCCCCCATTCACTTTTATTCCTCTATGCAACATGATTAATGTGAAATGTGCTTAATAAGAATGTATGCAACCATATAAGACTGTATGGCATCTCAGGAGGGAAGGAGGGAGGGAAAAGGAGAAAATCTTAGGCTTATGGAAGTGATTGTAGAAAACTAAAAACAAATTCATAAAAAATAAAATAAAATAAATGAAAAAATACCCCAAATTACTACTCATAAGAGAAACACAAATTAAAACAACTCTGGGGCTCCACTTTGCATTCATCAGATTGGCAGAGTTAATTTTTAAAAAAGAACTAGAAATCATCAATCTATTAAAAGGAACTTGGTTAGAACTTATAGAAGAATACCACAATCTAATGAAAAGTAAGTACCATGTGCTCATTTACAATAGGTTTTTGGTTTGATTTGGTTTTGCGCCAACTTTACTTGCTTCAGTGCTCAGCTCCAATGCTATCGTATACCTGAAGTCTTTCCTGAGACAATCCTCCTCTCCCCATAGGGCACTCTCACTTCTCAATGTACCTTGTATTTATATATCATTGTTCAATATTCTATCTCCTCGGTACAATGTAAATTACTTGAGGGCAGGGACTATTTTCTTTTAATCTTTGCTGTCCTAGAATTATAGAGTGCTTTTTAGAGCTAGAACAGACCTCAGCAGCTGGGTAATTCAACTCATACCTGGACAAGCATTCCTTCTGCCAAATCCCAGCAAGTAGACATCTAACTTTCTCTTGAAGGCCTCCAGCAAAGAGGAGCTTCCTACCATTCAAAATGGTCCAATACTCCTTGGGAAAGCTCTGTTTGTTAGCAAAGTGTTTTCCTCATACCAAGCCTAAATCAGCCTCTCTGCAGAGTTCCACCATTGCTCCTGGCTTAGTTCTCTGGGGCCAAACAGAATAAGACTCATTCTTCTTCTCTATGATAGCATTTCAAATACCTGAAGATAGCTATGGTTCCCCGCAGAATCATTGCCAGTTCCTTTAACAGATCTTTATATGATATGGACTCAAGAATATTCTCCATCTAGTGCCTAGCTCAATTCTTTAAATGCAGAAAGTACTTAATAGATGCTTTTTGAATTGGATTTGAATTGAATTCAAATATATTTTCCAAGACACAAACTATAGAGTTCAATGCCTTATATGAAACAAGTACTAATAAATGCTTTTTGACTTGGATTGAATTGAATTCAAATATATTTGCCAAGACAAAAACACAGTGTTACTTCCAGCTCACTAAAATTGCCGTCCATGTTCCATTTTCAACAGTCATCAGAAAGTACATGCCCACAATTTATATTTTAAAAATCAGGTATCAAACAAAACGAACAGAGTCTGGTGGGGGGATTTGGATTTGCTGCAGAGAAACAGTTTAATAAAGGGCCATTTGGTTTTGGCTGACCACATGAAAAATGCTGCAGAGAGAGAATGCCCTGGTATCCCAAAGGAAAGTCTCTCACCATGGGAAAAGGTTTGCCCCCAAGAGATTTGAACACGTCTATTTATAGGATGGAATGGAACAGGAGTCAGGAGGGAGGGCAAAAATGCAGTGATGCCACTGGATGAAGCAGAGTAGCCAAGCCATTCCATACAAAGTAATTTTCCAAGAATGTAATGTTCTACTTTTGAAGAGAGCC
>JAQQSK010017784.1:0-10009 GCA_028658325.1 Potorous gilbertii | reverse complement strand
GTGTGGACCGGCCTGAGCGCCCTACTAGGACCGTAGATTGAGATCTGGGACACCACCTCCTTTACTTTACAGCTGCGGAAACTGAGGCCTGCCTCCGGTCCTACGAGAGCCCTGCAGAAGGCGGTCTGCTCATCTGGGGGCCCCAGGGGCACACAGCAGGGGGGCGCTCGGTCCCCTGCGGAGAGCCGTCCCTCGGGGCGCAGGACAGGTGAGGATGCAGGGGCGCAGCCCCGCCGGCTCGGCTGGTCCGCCCGCCTTCGCGGTCCTCCTCCAACCAAGAGGGGACGTCACTAGCGCGCCCAGCGAGCTGCGGGCGCTAGGGACCCGGAAGTGGAAGCGACTGCGGGCAGGCACCCCGAAGAAAGGCGGGCTGCCGAACTGGTCGCGCCACCCCAAACGGTATCGACTCTATGGAGCATGCGCAAGCGCAAGCGCCGTTAGCTCCACGAAACCTGCAAAGCTCTCGGAAAGCGATCGCTTCCGCAGCCTTTTCTTTGGAACTGGGGCTTACGTGGGCGGGGGAAGGAAGGAAGATGCGGAAGAGCTTTGAATTTGGGCGAGGGCGGGCTTGGTGCCACGACGCGGAGGGGCTGGCTGGCCGGCTGCGGCTGCCTCTGCCGCGGTTCTGCCCAGGGGTGCGGGCGCGGGTGGGTGTGGGTGTGCGGGTGCGGGCGCGGGCACGGGTGCGGGCACGGGTGCGTCTCCTAGCGAGCAGACCCCATGGAGAGCATGGTCCGGAGGCAGGGAGTCGCCCACACCTGCCAGGACCACCCCCGGGAGCTACTAGTGAATGTCCCAGCAGTGCTGTGCCCTGACCCTCTCGGGTGACCCAAAGGAACCCCAGTACCGACAGGACAGGACGCCTGCCCTCAAGGTGTTTGTCTTGTAGTCATAGAAGAACAAAACCGGGTGCAAATGTAACCATTAAAGAATACTATAACCAGACAGTATGTAATTAAATGATTAATTGGCGTGTTGCAGAAAGCAAGTCAAAGAAGATTGGTGAAAGGAGAGTGAAGTGTGGGCTGCCGCAGTTGGGGCTCCACCAGGGTACTTTCCAGCTTCAAAATGCTCTGATTTTGCAGGTTGACTTTAAAAGATAGGTGGGAATCGAGTTGACCCCTACTTAACTTTTGAAAAAGAGGCAGAGAGGAGAGGGGATTGTGGTATTAGAACCTAAAAAATAAGTTAACATTTATACAACGTTTTATGTTTGCGGAGTTTACCTATGGGAAAGAATAAACATTTATATAGTGTCAACTATGTGCCCAGCATGTTTAACAAATATCTCATTTGATCCTTACAAACCTGAGAGTTAGGTGCAGTCATTATTTCCATTTTACAGTTGAGGAAATTGAGGCAAAGAGATTAAGTGACTGCCTGGGGTCCCACAGCTATTAAGTTCCGGAAAGAGGGATTTGAATTCTGGTGTAAGGGGGTGGGGGTGACTACCTACTCACTTAAGGACCTCAATTCAGATTGTTGATGGTTCAGTTCTCATTGAACTGAGGTTGGGAGATACACAGAGTTAGCAGGGAGGTAGTGCACAGAGCTTATAGCACAATTTGGCTCATAGTAGGCCCTCAATAAATACTTCTTGAATGAGTGATTGATTCGGAGAGAGGATACCAGTTCATCTGGTGCAGAGGTTTCACATATTGGCCTTGCCAGCAGAAGTATGTAGGGATCCAGAGAAATCTGATGCCAGTTGTAGGTGTGTCTTAAAGGAGTGGAATTTTCCCTTTCTTTATTTGCGTCCGTAGGCATTCCACTCTCTTATTGAAGAAGATACATTTCAGAAACACACTTCATTATCAGCAACTTTGTTACTAGCAATAGAGGTAAGAGGCAAAAGAGGCATAGATAGGTACTCAATTTGCAGCATGCCTCTACTTTCTCAGCTGCTGCCACCAACCCCAGCTGAGTTTAAACTTCCTCTTTTCCCGGCAGCCTCCAAATGCCCTGCATACTAAGACTGTCTGGCCTCTGCAGATTATAGAAATTAAAAACCAAAGGAACTAACAAAACAAAACCCCACAGTGTACTCCATTGTACAAAACCTCCATTCTCAGAGCCTCGTGAAAACTGCTGAATATGGAGTTATAGGACCTTAGGTTCAAATTCATTTCTGCCACTTATTGCCTGTGTGACCTTTTTGGGTTTCAATTCACTTGTAAAATGACGAAGGTAACTAGATGACTTCTATGGTTCCTTCCAGCTCTACATTTCTGCTCCTATGATACTTATCTGTTGCTTTATGCTACCATTATTAGTTTCTTGCTTATGTGCTTTAGCGTTCACTCTGTACCACAATTTTGCCCTTGATTATGTAATTATCTTGTGGAATGTTCTAATTGTTTAATGGAGATAAATCTTATCTCTCTAATAGGATTGTAAATTCTTGAGGCACAGAATAAATTCTTGTTGATTTAACTTTTTTATGAGCCTGAATTTTGTCATACTTCCCCCAAATTGTGACCTTATAATAGGGACTTAGCCTACTATTTCCTTCCAACCCCTGTGCTCCCTCTGGACCGTAGCATAACGATTTGCATGTGTCCGGGACTCAACAAATATTTGACTGGGTGGGTTTCCAGCGGCGGAAATCTAACCTCCCAGTTGCCCTGCAAAGAATTGTCACCTATCCACCGGGTCCTTAAGAAGTCTGTCAATAAACATTTGTTGACTGATTGATTGTCGGCAAAGAAATCCTCCACTGTTCTCTGTAGTGGTAGATTTGCTTCTCCAAGAATGAATGCTTCTCATTGTCCTTGACTTGTCCGCCTGCCCACAGCTAAGAAATCCTCTAGATGCTTCTGTGGGTGCTTGGGTAAGTTTTTTCCGGAAAAAAAGAGACACCCCCGTGTTATTTAGAATCCCCCTTTTTATGTTTTCATATCTGCTTATGAATGTATTAGGGAAAGTGAATGTGAGTGCATAGGGCTTTTAATTATTTCTAACTTTACCTTCAGCACCGCTTTACATTAATTACAGTACTTGAAAAAATGTGTCAGTCATCTGCCCAGCACGAAGATGATCCAATTCTCCTTAAAACAAAACCTCCACCTCTAGTCTCCTCTTTCCCACATGCCAAAACCATTAAAACGCAGCATGAAAACCAAACCTCGGTGTTTGTGGACCATACTTGTATGTTGGGGGGGGTGCCTAAAAATGAGCACCCCCTCCCAACGCCCCCGTACTCCCTCCTCCTCCGGTCTACAGCTTGCCACTCAACTACAGAAACTCTAGCTGGTGAAAGAAACGGGTAAAATCTGGTACTCAAGGCACCCAAACTAAATCAAAAGCGCTCCTGGTTACAAAGTTTCTCTGACAATTTCAAATTTTCTTGTTTCTATTTCTCCAAATGACTTTCACTAGCAGCCGACTTTCCTTTAATCCTTCCAAGCCCCAAAGTCGGCTGGGGTTAGTGGGGTGGAGTGGGGTGGGGGAGGTCTTCCTTCCTTCCTTTTCCCCTAACGTCTCCGCCCCACTTTGGTGCGTGGCTAAGCCCCAGAGGGAAAGATCCCTTCAAAGAGCACCACTCTCTGCATCTCACCCCACCCCTTCTTTCGGCCACGCCTCTGGGAGGAGGGAGGAGGAGCGGGTACTGGGAGGCAGCCTCACCAAGCATGCGCCGGCAGGCCCGCGCCTGCGCTCTGGGCGGGGAGGGAGGCGGGAGGAGGTGGGGCGCGGCGCGAATTGGTGCCCGAGTGAGCGAGGGGAGGGAGGCGGCGGGGGGGCGCTGGGAGCAGGTTTCCGAGGCGTCCAGCTCGAGCGTGGTACTACGAGCTCGAGGCCGGAGGGGGCGGGGGGATGCGCGGCGGCGGCGGCGACGGCAGCGGCAGCGGCGGCAGCGGCAGCGGCGCCGGCGTTGGCGCTGTTGCCGGGTGGTTGGAGGCGCCAGAGCAGCGGCCCCAGGTTCCGACGCGGCGGCCGCGCCGAGAATCGTGCGCGGCCTGAAGGCGCTTCGCTCGCTCTCCCCCCCTCGCCTCCACCCCCTCTCCGTGTAAAAATAATTACCGGAACCCATGATCGGGGCCCGGACCCGAGCTCCCGAGGCCGCCGATGCCCGAGGGACCAGGCTGTCTCCGGGCGAGATCCCGAGGCAGCGGGGGCGGCCCCAGGAGCCGCCGCCGCCGTGGCCGTGGCCCGCGGCCGCCTCCCCGCCGCCTCGCCTCCATCCCCTGTGCCCCGGGGGTCCGGCCCGGGGCTGGACCGCGCTGCTGGTGCTGGGCTTGCTGGCCGCCGGAGCGGTGGACGGATGCGAGCTGGTGCCCGGGAGCCTTCCCGGGAGGAGGACGTCGTTGGCCGGAGCCGCCGCCGCAGCCGCCGCCGCCTCCACAGGGGAGAGCCCGGCTCTGGTGACAGGTGAGGCGGGGGCGGGGGTGCGGGAGCGTGGCGGGCCCGGCCGGGATCGCGGGGTCTGTGCGGGGGGCCTGGGGGGAGGGGAGGGCCGGCCGAGCAGGTAAAAGCACCGGTAGCCTTTGCAAACTCTCCGGGGTGCCCCCCCGCCCCGTTTTCCCAACTCCGCACTAAACCCCGACTTGGGGCGAGCCTCTCTTCCTGCTCCTCCGCCTCCCCGAAGTTCTCGGGTAAGCTTTTCCTCGCCGCAATCAGCCGAGGCTGAGGGGGACTGGGGTGAATGGGTTGTTAAGGATACGGCTCGAGAAAGGCGGCAGCAGCAGCGGCGGCGGCAGCAGCGGCGGCGGCAGCAGCAGCAGCAGCAGCAGCATTGCGGTATTGAGGCTGCCCCCGGTGCTGCCTTTGCGAAGGCTTCCCTGGCAATGACTCGCACTCTTTCCAGTCCATGCTAAGCAAAATGTCCCTGGGGAGACTGCTGAAGAGGCTTGGAATACGTAATAAGAGTTTAATATTTGCTGCGGGGAACCCTTGGCTTTCTGTAGGGGGCCGTAATTATTGGGAGAGTGAGCAGCACCTTTGAGAGAAAGATAGTGTTGAGGACTCCGGGCAGGTACCAAGATATTTATCTTAATTTATCTCGTACCGGGCATTCAGGACTGGCTTGTGTTTTATGAGAACTGTGATTGTGGAGCTTGCTGCAGCATTTCTTACCACAGGGAAGATGAGAAATGTTTTTAGTTATTGAAAAATTTGTTGCCTCAATGTTTGTTAAGATAGGTAAGATTTTGTGTTTTATTTAGGCCTTTGGTTCTTATTTACATCTAACGTCTTGTACCATGAGCCTCATGGAGATGATTTCTTTTGGTATGTACTTGGAGAAACTGGTGTTTATTTATCTAGGTTATTCGTGAGTTTGGTGTTTTTATGAGAAGTAACTTATTTAGGCCCATTAGTTGAAAGGAAAAGTAGTACGATGAAGTCAAATTGCATCAGTGTAGCAAGAACACGCATTATTGGTCTAGCTGGAGTGACATTCCAACAGGAGTCCAGAAGTTACTAATAGGGATGCCCGGGAACTCATTTTGGGAGCCACTGGCTTCTGTGAGAAAGCAGTCAGTTTCACTGAAAGGATGGTTATTGTACAGTGAGGAAAGGAGGGCTAGAAAACAAAGCTCACTCACATTTTAGTAGGGAATGCAACGAATGAGTAGAAGTCATATTATGCCTTTTTTAAAAAAAGGAACCTACTTAAAAAAGATTGGATAATTTGATAACTCCAGAATTTAGCATTGGTGGTTTATTTACTTTCAGTGTTACTCTGCACTGTTTGATTTATGCTTGTTGACTTCACTAGCTGGAAACTTGAAAAAATATTTTATAAGAAGCTAATGTGTTATTGAAGAAGCAATTACAGAAGAACTGTAACTGTAAGATGTTTATTGGTGAAGGGAAGGAGAAACTAAGGTTTGAAGTGTAGATATTAGAAATGTAGCTGTAGAAAGGAACTTGAAGTGAAAATGTTTTTCAAATAGTTGGCTCATCTTTTATAGAAGTATTTTTTGAATGAATTTAGCAAATGTTTGAGAAAACTTGATACTTTAATGAACATTCACAAAATGTTTGGTGTTGTACAGGTCCTACAAAGATACATATAATCTGATGGAATTTCTGTTGTAATAATCCTTTTGAGGACTTTGATTCCTTTCCAAATACTTCTGGTATCCAAAGAAGGAATGGTAGACTTCTGTAGAACAAAAGATTGGTGATTTGCACAAATAGGTTTGTACTTAATTGTTCACTTGACTTTTATGTTACATAGTGGCATAATACTGAGTTTATAATTTCTTTCTAACTCCTCCCCTTTGTTTAAATATTGGTGCTGTTGGCAAGTTAAAATTTCGCATTTAAAGTTTGCAAGAAACTAAAACATAGTAGACAAGTTATTTAGTTCATTTCCCCATCAAATCTCATGACTTAGATTTTTGATAGCCTTGGAATCTAGAACATGGGAACACGAACAATTTATCAGTTTGAAGTATTCAGCATGAAGTTGGAGTAGATGATTTCAAAGGTACCTTTCGAATAAATTAGATTCTGTTTCTATTAATAGTTCCTTATTATGCTACTTAATAGTTTTTCTTTGTGAAATGTCATGTTAAACCCTAAACATTATATCTATTGTATGTAACCTTTAGGAAGTAGAATTATTGAACTTAAAACTTTTATGTCAGAGACAGCGTTAAAATGTTTGGGGGTTAGAGCAGTTAGTAAGTGGAGAACCTGACAGAAGTGTAAATTTTGAAATTTGAGTATCCTTGAGCATTTTAAGGGAATGATTGTGCATTCTCTTATTCCTGATTAAAGATCTCTATTAGCAATGAGTATTCTTCCTGTTTCTATTATAATAGACAACCTAAACCATTTCCTGGTCTTTACTGTTGCCTTTTCGGATTGTCATGTTCAGTGCTCATCTTTGGAAAATTCTTAGACTTATTTTGCATTCAAACATTTTCTCTCAATGAAGTTTGACTCCTTTGACTATTTTAATTAAGGTGTTTGATATATTTTAAGACATTTATTAATTTTAGAAAATCAGTTATTTCGGCATAGCCTTGAATAAACTAATACTTTCATACATAGAATGTAGCAAATCCATCAGAATGAACTGGTGAAGTATCACATTGGATTTTCATTTTCTGAATTTCCTATTTTGCCTTTACCCAGCAGTTCTCAAAAGTCTGGTCTGAACCCTGGGTGTTCCCTCTAGGGCGACGCTAGGGAGTCCTATAGGTCAAAACTGTTTCATAATAATGTTAAGACATTATATGCCTATTAAAATACTCCTTTTTCCTAACTATATTATCTATTTTAAATTGGCGTCTCTTCATATACTTGAGCCAACACAGCATGGAAGTTGTTGAATACAGAAGCAGATAGATATGAGAATGAAGCTGTTTTCTATTAAACTAGATATTAAAAGAAGATTGTAAAGATATGTAAAGCAGTGCTATTCTTCTTACTAAATGTTTTTCTCTTTTGGAAAATATGGTTATTTTTCGTAAAAATATTTATGTTAATATCTAATGGTTTATTATTTTCATTGAATTAATCAATATTTAAAAATCAGTTTTAATTTTTAATGCAGTAAATATTGATAGATACAGCTGTTTATATAAACAAAAACTCTAGGGTCATCAAATTTTAAGACTATAAAGGAGTCTTCAGTGATTTTGAGGAGTGTAAAAGAGGTACTGAGACCAGTAGTTTGAGAAACACTTCCTTGCTATGGAGTGATCAAGAGTATAAATTTTCTTTGTGTGTATGAGTTGTAGGAGTGGGGGGTGGGGTTCAGAGTATACGAGGAAGTGTATGGAAGGTAACATGTATTTATATTTATACTTTTTGGGTTGTTTAACTAATCCAAGTAATTAAAATTGACCAATATTGTATTTCTCTTATGAGTAAAATTGAAAGCAATTTAGCAGGCAGCGTAGTCAGGGAATTCTTGGGTTTTTTAATAAAGTGGGGCTTTAATCATCTGTTCATTCTGAGGTTTTCACACTTATATTTTGCAACATCAGTTAAAAGTTCATATAGTTTAAAAAAAGTTTTTTTCAGGTTCTTGTATTTTCAAATCCAATTTCATAAGGCCATTTTATGGATTTATTAGCTTACCTTTTGATACTGCTTTCTAAAATAGTTTAGGTTTTATGTGGATTAAGGGTTTAGTTTGTAAATCAGATTTAAGAATGATTAGTTATTCTGAAACTGAAATAATTTATTAAAGAAGGAATAGACCATAAAAATGTATTAAAAGAACAGAACCTAGGTTAAAATTGCATTTTCAAGTCCATAGCAAGTATAATAATATATTCTATTGTTGAATGATTTTTAAACCTTCAAACAGACCCGTATTGTTTGAATGGTTTGAAATTCAGAATGAATTTTCCTAAAAAAACAATGTTGTAAACGTTGATTAGGTTCTCAAAGCTGTTCTGCAAAAGTTCATAAAGTTGAAGTATATACTGTATTGCTTGTAATACAGAACATAACCACCACACATAATGATGTTGACATGGGACAATATATTCCAAGGTTCAATTTGGGATAGTGGGAACCTATCTCCCAGCTTTTCATTGCTTGTATGCTGTTCATAGAGTCATTTAGAGACCATGTAGCCCAGTCTGTACCAACTGAGGCTCAGGGAGTTTAATCACCTAAATGGTATCTTAGCCAGAGTCAGAACCTAAGTTTATTACCGCTTCCCTCTCGGTAGAATTGAGACTGTTGGAGCTTTTCCATTATTGATGCTTCTTGGGGCTTTGTCATGGAGGATTGGTTGTGTATTGGAGGCTAGGGATAGAAATGAGCTTCCTAAGGACCCTTTGAACTATGGGATAGTTAGGTCATTTGTAGGTTTATCTGCAATAATCATTTCTAGTTTGGGACAAAGTGCTCACTTCCTTTTCTTAAGAGTGCCTCAGGGGGTTACCTGATAGATTTCCACTGCAGCCACCTGTTATATCTTTCTGAATTTTCTCTTTCTTTAGCCTGCTTTAGGATACTTACTACAGGGGCTTAGTCTCTTTATGATTGGCCTTTCTTTGAGTTTTTCTAAGGTTTTTTGACTAGTAGTAGCAAAGGGAAATGCAGTATAAAGGCTCCCATTTGTTTGCTATATGTGTGTTTGAGGGGAAAATTCTTTTCTTAATTATATCTAGTAATAGTTACAGTAAGGTTTATGTAATAATTTAAAGGTTTACAAAAGTCAAATCAAAAACAAGTGCTAGATGATCATAGGATCATAGATGAGCCTGAAGGTCGTTATTGAATCCAACCCCTCGTTTTACAGATGAGGGGACCGAGGTCGAATTGGGTAAATAGCTGTTTTACTCAAAGGCCTGGGGATCAGATGACCTGAATTCAGCTTCTGGCTGTGCCATTTAGTAGCACTTTGACCCTGGGCAATTCACTTACTTTTCTGAGTTTTGTTTCTCATTTGTAAAGTTGGAACATAGGAAGGGAACTGGCAGTGAAAGGATGATAAGGCTGGAGCACATTCTGCCCTCCTCTCCTTGTTCTCTTTTCCCTCTTTCCAGGCCTCTTACTGTGTAGCCAGCCTGAAGAGAACATCAGACTGGATATGTCATTGGAGGAGTGGGAGGTGATTAGAGAGAACATCTGGTAGTGAGAGGAGGGAAGGGAAATCCCAAGGTTGGCAGCTGTGATAGGAAGGGAGTTTCCTGCAGTCTCCCCATTCCTAGGTACCATTCCTACCTAAGGAATATATATAAAATTTGATCTGAATATCTTGTAGATCCCATGCTTCAGAATCGTTAACTTCTTTAGATACTCTATATGAATATTTGCTTAGATTCTCTCTAATTTTATGACATTTTTATCGATTTTTTAGAATTTGTCATTGACATAGCATTGTGTGTTTATTTCATTTCAACAATAGGAAGTGTTTATTAAGGAGCAGAATGTTGAAAAAATAGAATCTGATTTCCAGAAGCTTATAATTTATGAAGAGTACATGTGGCATGGTAATAAGGGGCAAAGGAGAGAACTGGACAAAATGACCTACCTAGCAAAAGAGGAAAGAACACTTTGAGGGGGAGTATGGCTTCATAAGAAGGTGATATCA
>JAQQSK010017783.1:0-10010 GCA_028658325.1 Potorous gilbertii | reverse complement strand
TGAAGCAGATAGATATGTGTGGGGTCAGGGGGCAGGGATAAGAAGTGCTGTGGAGTTAGAAATTATCACACTTGGTGGCTGTGTGCATGGGAGTGAGAAAAATGAAACAAGGATGACTCCAAGGTTACTCATCTAGATGACCAGAAGGATAGAGGTGACACCCTAAATTGTTGTTGTTCTTTCTAAAAGAGAACCAGTGACATCAGGAGGATGATGTTTTGACTTGTAAGGGAATTGAATTTAAGATAGGTGGGGCTGTGCAAAGTCATCAAGCTCACTCTCCCTTTCTGAGTCAGCCAAGTCCAGTGGCAAGACATAAAGATCTCACCTATTGGCCAATAATAGTCCAAGTCTCACTTGCTTTTTATTTGGATTTTAATGGCTCAGAGTGGATGTAAATAGCAATTGTTTCTGTTCTGTCCTGATACTCTGAGAATCTTCCTCCTCCTTCCTTATATTGATTCTTTTGTGAAGGCAAACTGGATCATCGTTTGCCTCCTTCCACCCTAGATGAAGATGGAATAATTCTGAAGGTAGGAGGACTTGGGAAGAAAGATAATGACTTATATATTGGATATGTTGAGTTTCTTATGTCTCTTTAGTCAGCCTCCTATCATCTCTTGGTTCAAGATTCAAACTCCTGATCCTCTTAATATTCAGTCTTTCCATTAAGAGGTCTTTGGTCTCAGTTGGTCATCCCTTCCACTCAGGTCAGCCTTCTTTTCCTACTTATTTTCTGTGTACTAAGTTCTAGAAAACAAGCATGCCTTCTCAAAGGGCACACCTCACAACTGAAATATGTTCCCTCTCTGAGTAAGTAATGGCCTTTCTCCCAACCCTCCTTGAAACACTATCTGAAATTTCTCTCCTTCCACAAGACCTTTCCCAGTCACACAGTTATGAAGAGGGGATTCCCCCTCCCATGTCTTGGCACAAGCTACCTCCTGATTATTGCATTTCCAAGCCCTACATTCTTTACATATTTAATCAGATTCCTCAGCACAGCTGTTTATGTACCAACTTCTCTTGTTTTTAGTGTTTTAAAGTCATTTAACATGGGAACTAGAGATTTTAGGGATTGAGTTATTCAATCAGTCAACAAATGAAAACGTATCTACTAAGTGCCAGACACTGTGCTAGGCACTGGGGATACAAGTACAAAAACAAATGAAACAATCCTTACTAACAATGAGCTTACATACTAATAGAAAAGGTGAGAAATACATATAAAAACACATGCTAAAATTTTAAAGTTAAGAAATATAACTGCCTTTCATTTTATAACTAAAAACTTATAACTGAAGTTCAAAGAGGCATGTGACTTTATCAAGGTCACACATGTTATAAATTCTGGGGACAGATATGAACCCAGGTGCTCTGATTCAGGAGCCACTGTTCATTCACTCCCCCACACCATACTGACCCTTCTTCTTTCACTTACATTATCTGCTTCTTTTTTATTTTAAACCCCTATAAGTTAAGGGTAGCCCTTTTGAATTAGCGCCATCTAAAGTTAGATGCTTGATAACTATATGGGTCTCCAGGTCTTGGGGTGGGAGAGTGAAAAGATACATAATTTTTGCCAACCTTATCTTTTTTATCATTAGCCACTTTTTATTAAACATGTAAAAAATATTTTTTTATTTACAAGCTCAAAAACCAAGCTAATGTATGAAGCAATGTACAGTATGCTTGGAATAACTTTTGACAACATCTATCAAAAGTTTCAGTACCTCTACAACTTAGATTGCATTCAGTGTCTATATAAACTATATAAGATCTGCAACAGAATCATTTCACAAATTTCACAAGGCAAAGCCAACCAATCCTCAGTACTTACATGATATAGTTTCAAAATAAAGGCAATGATTTATTTTTAAAGTAGACTATTGAAAGATCCTAAGGACTAAGCCATTGCTTTCTTATGAGTTTTGTGCTCGATATAGTATTGATAGGACCCCCTTGAACTCGCCTTGAATCTTCCTACTTGATCTGACCTTCATCTGAAACATCTACTCATTCCAATAATCCTCTCAACTGGACTTTCATTGTAGCCTATGACCAATCATCCTCTACTCTCAGTTTACTCTGGATCACCTCCAACTACTTCTCAACCTTGATCCTAACTAGATTTCATTCCCATCAAGATCCTCCCTAGACCCTTCCTTCAGTCACCCTAGCCTATTGGCCACATCCAACAAGATCTTCCCTAGATCACTCTTCCAGTTGCCCCAGACTACTTGTCCACTCTTAGATCCCTCCTATAATCCTTCTGTATGTAAAGTCCCTCCTGTTTCCATGAAAATGCTCAGATTCAATTTAGCTGGCTTGTCAATACAAGTGTCACAAATGCTCAGATTCCTTAAGAGTCTAGCCAATGCTTAGATTCCTTAAGAATCTGGCTAATGTGGTGGATTTTTATTTTTATTCCTTTATTTTTTTGGTAAAATCATACTTTGTTTTTTCCAACTACATGTAAAAATAAATTCATTTTAATAAGACTTGGAGTTTCAATTTTTTTCTCCCTTTCACCCCCTCTTGCCAAGACAGCAAGCAATCTGTTATAGGTTATACATGTGCAATCATATAAACATATTTCCACATTAGTCATGTCGTGAAAGAAGAAACAGAACTAAAGGGAAAAGATACACATGCAACGAAGTGAAAATAGTGTGTTTCAACTTGCTTTCAGACTCCATAGTTCTTTCACTGAATGTAGATAGCATTTTCCATCATGAAATTTTTGAAATTGTCTTGGATCATCACATTACTGAGAAGAGCTAAGTCTATTATAGTTGATCAGTGCATGTGTTGCTGTTACTGTGTATAATGTTTTCCTGGTTCTGCTCACTTCACTCAGAATCAGTTCATACAGTGGCATTCCTGGATCAAAGAGTGTGCGAGCTCAATTGCCCTTTGAATATAGTTCCAAATTGCTTTCCAGAAGAGTTGGATCAGCTCATAACGCCACCAGCAATTGCATTAGTGCCCCAATTTTCCCACATATTCTCTAACATTTATCATTTTCCTTTTCTGTTATTTTATCCAGTCTGATAGGCATGAGGCAGTATTTCAGAGTTTTTTTTTTTAAGTTTTATTTATTTTTAGATTTTGACATTCATTTCCACAAAATTTTGAGTTCCAATTTTTCTCCCCATCTCTCCCCTCCCCCTACCCCATAACACCTTGCATTCTGATTACCCCTTCCCTCAATGTGCCCTCTCTTCTATCATACCCCACCCTTCCCTTATCCTCATCTTCTCTCTTTTCTTGATGGGCGAGATAGATTTCTATACCCAATTACCTGTATTTCTTATTTCCCAGTTATATGCAATAACAATTCTCAATATTTTTTTCTAATTCTTTGAATTCCAATTTCTCTCCCTTCCTCCCTCCCCACCCATCCCCACTGAGAAGGCAAGCAATTCAATACAGGCTATATATGTGTCATTTTGCACAAGACTTCTATAATATCCATGTTGTATAAGACTACCTATATTTCCTTCCATCCTACTCTGTTCTCCACTTATTCTATTCTCTCATTTGACCTTGTCCCTTCCCCAAAGTGTTTATTTCTAATTACTCTCTTCTTCCATTTGCCCTCCCTTCTATCATCCCCCTCACCCCACTTGTCTCCTTCTCCCTTACTGTATTGTAGTGTAAACTAGATTTTCATACCAAATTGAGTGAACATGTTATTCCCTCCTTAAGCCATATATGATGAGAGTAAGCTTCACTTTTCCCCTCTTACACTCCCCCTTTTCTCCTCCGTTGAAAAAGTTTTACTTATCTTTGTTATCAGATAGTTTGTCCTCCCAATATATTCCTCTCTCATCCCTCAATTTTGTTTTTTATAGATATCATTACTTCTGATTCAACTCAACCTGTGCCCTCTGTCTATATGTGTGTGGTGTGTGTATATGTGTGTGTGTATGTGTGTGTGTATAAAATCCCTCCACCTACCCAAATACTGAGAAAAGTCTCAAGAGTTACACATATTATCTTTCCATGTAGGAATGTAAGCACTTCAGCTTTTGAAAGTCCTTTATGATTTCTATTTCCTGTTTACCTTTTCATGCTTCTCTTGATTCTTGTGTTTGAAAGTCAGATTTTTCTCTTCAGTTCTGATCTTTTCATCAAGAATGCTTAAAAGTCCTCTATATCATTGAATGACCATTTTTTCCCCTGAAGTATTATACTCAATTTTGCTGGGTGGGTGATTCTTGGTTTTAATCCCAGTTCCTTTGACTTCTGGAATATTCTGTTCCAAGACCTTTGATCCTTTAAATGTAGAAGCTTCTAGATACTGTGTTAATCTGATTGTATTTCCACAATACTCAAATTGTTTCTTTCTAGCTGCCTGTAATATTTTCTCCTTGACCTGGGAACTCTGAAATTTGGCCACAATATTCCTAGGAGTTTATCTTTTCAGATCTCTTTCAAGAGGTGATTGGTGGATTTTTCAATATTTATTTTGCCCTGTGTTTCTAGAATATCAGGGCAGTTTTCATTGACAACTTAATGAAAAATGTCTAGGTTTTTTATGGATCATAGCTTTCAGGTAGTTCCATAATTTTTAAATTGTCTCTCCTGAGATATTTCACATTTTCTTCTATTTTTTCATTCCTTTGGTTCTGTTTTGCAGTTTCTTGGTTTATCATATAGTCTTTAACTTCTCTGAACTCCACTCTCATTTTTAAAGAACTATTTTCTTCAGTGAGTTTTTGAACCTCCTTTTCCATTAAGCTAATTCTGCTTTCTAAAGCCTTCTCCTCATTGCCTTTTTGGACCTCTTTTTCCAATTGAGTTAGCCTATTTTTAAAGGTGTTATTTTTCTCAGCATTTTTTGGGTCTCCTTTAGCAAGCTGCTGGCTCATTTCTCAAGCTTTTCCATGGCCTAAGCCCATTGTATATTCATTTTAGAGGTACTGGATGCAGAAGCGTTGCCTTCCTCTGACAGTACACTTTGATCTTCCTCATTCAAAAGGATGGAAGGAAATATCTGTTCACCAAGAAAGTAACTTTCCATGGTCTTATTTTTTTTCCTTTTTTTGGGAAATTTTCCTATCCAGTTACTTGGCTTCTGACTCTTTTGTCAAGAGGAGTGTCCCAGTGCTCCTGCTCACCCCATGACCATGCTCAGGTTTGAGATTCAGATCAGCTGCTCAATTCCCCTAGAGGCTTTATGCTCCATGCTCCAACAATGGAACAATGGATGTTGGCTGCTGCCTGCCTGCCTCAGCCAGCACTGCCCAGCCTCCACCCATGCCTTGGACTGGAGCCAGGGGCAGGCTCTACTCTCTTCTCACTTAGGTTGAAAAAGCCCTCTCACTGACCTTTGGTGCCTGTAGGTTAAGGGATCTGCAAACTGCTGCTGTTTCCCCCAGCATCTGTTGTGACAGACATTTTCTGTGGGTCTTTCAGGTCACCCTCGGTTGGAAATCTCCTCTACTCCTCTTGCTATTGCTTCTGCTGGTCTATAATTTGTTGAGAGTTTTTCTTTACAGGTATTTTATGGGCTATGGGAGAAGAGCTAATGTATGTATGTCTTTCTACTCCATCATCTTGGCTCCACCTCTGTGGTGGAGTTTTAGAATCACGTCCATCTTTTTATCAGTGTTCTATTAAACTTTGCTTGTCCTTGACTGAAAGGAGGCTTGCTTCAATTCATTCAGGCAGGAACTGGGTGCCACAATTCAGGGTCCCAGCATCCCTAAACCTCAACAGTACCAAATTAATTTCTGCTAGTAACTTTCAAATCCTTATACACTTATATTCTTATATACACTTCAAGAATAATATAAAATTTTGAAAAAGCTAAATCTGTAAGCTGTGTTTCAGTTACTAAATAACTATAATATATTTTTGTTTTTGTTTTTTTTAATTTACAACCTGCCCAAAAACTGCTTGGTTACTTATATATGACCTTTTCAACTTGCTACTCTTAAGTTATTAAAATGCAAAAAAAAAAAGAAAGAAAAAAATTAAACTATAAGTGCCTTGCCCTACAAAGCAAATTCATCATCTACTTGAATATGGCTCACTAAATGAATAACTCATATAACCCAGAATTCTCAAGATATTTACTGCCTGGTAAAAGTTCTCTCTTCAAGAGTTTCTTTAAAAAAAATAGTGACTGAACAAGTTGTGGTATACGAATGTAATGGAATACTATTGTGCTTTAAGAAGTGATGAACAGGGAGCCTTCAGAAAAACCTGGAAAGATTTATATGAACTGATGTTGAGTGAAATGAGCAGAACCAGGAAAATGTACATAGTAACAGCCAGTGTTCAATGACTAATTTTGATAGACTTAGCCTTGTCAGCAATGCAAAGAACTAAAATAACTCTAAGGGACTCATGATGGAAAATGTCATTCACATCCAGAGAAAGAACTACAGAGTCTGAATGAAGAGTGAAGCAGACGATTTTCTTTTTGTGTTTTGTTTTATTTGTTTTTTTCTTTCTTGTGGTCCCTACTATTCATTCTAACTCTTCAATACAACATTACTAATGTGAAAATATGTTTAATAGAAAAGTCCACGTAGAACCTATATCAGATTGTATGCCATCTTGGGGAGGGAGGAGTGAGAGAAGGATAGAAAATTTAAAACTTATGGAATGAATGTTGAAAATTAAAAATAAATTAACTTTAAAAATAGGTGATAGAACTGATCACACAACAATTGAAAATGTAATCATTGTAAACTAGTTCAATAACTTAGACCACTCAACTCTACTAAATTAAACCAAACTATACACAGAGGTTTTTGTAATGTTGTTCTTTCTGATCTCTAATTTATCCAAATCCTGCCTAGGAAGTTTCAGCATATAGATCTCAACATCTGGTCATGGAAAACTAACATTTCATAAGTCTAAAGTCAAAGTCAGGTAGGTGTGTACTGTGGTGATTAGTATTTGCTTGAAGAGAAGAAAAAATGATCATAGTGATTGACTATTTTTGGTATTCTTACAAAATCAAATATTTTCCTGCCTTCTATATTAGCCTGATATGTGATCAGAGGTAGATTCTAGCTTAACAAAAAGATATTTGCAAATTGTAATGTGAATTAGAAAGATATACATTCTAATCATATACCTCTTAGGTTTCTGCCCATTCCCTATAACATAGATCAGATAACTGTAAAATACCCCTTAACATTAAAAGAGGGAGGTGTACACTCTGGATTTTAGAGAGAGAAACTATAATTTTCCCCATGACATATTTTCCTATGTGTATTCAATAAATTTCTGAAAACGACGGTTTCACAGTGGTGTGCGTCTTTCTTAAAAGAGTTCAAAGTACTTTACCAACCTTTTCTGATCCATTAACATTGCTATACAATGGAGAGACAACATATCATTTTCATTTTATAAATGAAATAACTCATGAAATGATAAGATAGCCACTAATAAGACTCACAAGGCAGAGCTAGAGAGCGCACTGGCATGTCCAGAAATGTGGTTTAAGTATTCCTATCTACTCAATTATCATTTCAGCGCTTGAAAATTGTTACTAAATATCATAAATGTTCAAGTAAAGAAGAGTCAATGGATATAGAGTACCCTGATAGTTCTATAATATCAGCTTACAGAATAAGTGGTTCAATGTAAAGCACATAGGTTGTTGATGTCATTAAGTAAAAAGGTCTGAAAATGGTGGGAAAGGAAAAACTATGTGGTCTCCATTCTGTAAAGTTAATTTTCTCTTTTGCTCATTTTCCTCTATCAAAGATGCTGCTCATACTAGGTCATTATTTCCTGGGTCAAATTTTCCCATTAAAAATTTCCTACACACTCATGTAGGATTTATACAAAGCACCTCCTGTCAATGGCATGTATTGTTAGTCAGTTGACATGGTAACATCATAGAGTTCTTTCTTAACAAAAGCCATAGAAGAGGGCCTCTCAATTTAATCATGGGGCCGAAAATCACAAGTCATCATTATATGGCTCAAAAAAGAGAAAGGCATTCCAATAAACAAGAAACAAATTTACATGTTCAGTAAAAAGGCCTTCACTAGTTTTTAGCCCCAAGGGTAATCCACAAAGTAGGCCCTTTTTAAAATGTGTCAAAGGAAATAAAACCATTCTTTATTAATTCTATCAAGGCAAAAATTCAGTTAATTGTTTTTTTAAAGTATAGGAAAAGCTAAGTTGAAAAAAGTTAAATACCATATAACATTAAAAGAGATTTACATTCTGATAGCCAATGAAAAACATGGCATCCTAAATGGTTAGAATGAAAATATGGCAATTCAATACATGCAAAATACATTAGAATTCTCCACAATGGCATAATATACTACATCATATTGATCCAACCAATCAAGCTCTCTTAAATTCAAAGAACATGGAATAGGGAAGGGGGAAAAAAGTACATACACATACATACACACACACACACACACACATATATATATATATATATACACATACACATTCACATGTGTGAATATATGTACGTATACATGTGAGTATATATGTGAATATATATACATTCATACATATGTGAATATATATACATATATATGTATAAATACACATTGACAAGGGAACTGTTGCTTAGTTTTCTTTTTCTATGTCCTTTAAACTGGTCTAGCAGTTAACTTATTTTCTCTTTCAAATTCTTTTTCTCCTTTCAGTTCTTATTTGAAATCTTCTTTCTATCTCTTTTGTTGGAGCTTAAGTGCTCTTTTTTAAGACATTTCTGCCTTTTCATGAAGCATCAGTATCTCTTTTCTTATATTCACTAACTTGTTGTGATAGTAGTTAACTTCTGTAAAGAAAACATTAATATCTTCCCTTCTTCATAAATCTGATAGGCAAACTATTCATTGTTCTCCTAATTTGCTTATGGTATCACCTTTTATGTCTAAATCATGTACGCATTTTGACTTTATCTTAGTATATGGTGTGAGATGTTGATCTGTGCCTAGTTTCTGCCATACTATTTCCAGTTTTCCCAGCAATGTTTTCCAATAGTGAGTTCTTATTCCAGAAGCTGGAGTCTTTGGGCTTATCCAACAGTCAGTAACTATAGTCATTGACTACTGTGTCATGTATACCTAACTTAACCCAATGATTCATTACTCTGTTTCTTAGACTGGACCAAATAGTTTTGATGATTGCTGTTTTACTTATAGTTTTACATGTGGTAATATTTTTTCATTAATCCACTTAATCAATTATTTAATTCATTTTAATTAATTATTTAATCATTTAGTTTGATTATTTTTTCATTAATTTATTGAATATTCTTGACCTTTTGTTCTTTCAGAAAAGTTTTGCTATTATTTTTTCTAACTCTCTAAAATAGTTTTGGCAGTTTCATTGATATGGCACTGAATAAATGTATTAATTTAGGAAGAATTGCCATTTTTATTATTAGCTTGGCCTACCCATGAGCAATTGATGCTTTTCCAATTGTTTAGATCTGACTTTATTCGCGTGAAAAGTGTTTTGTAATTTTGTAATTTTTTTAATGGGTTGTCATTGTAATTGTAAAGGATTTGTCTTGGCAAGCAGACTCTCAAATATTTTATATTGTCTACGGTTATTTTAAATAGAATTTATCGATTGCAGCTGAGATTTGTTAATATATAGAAATTCTGATGGTTTCTGTAAGTTTATTTTATGTCCTGCAACTTTACTTAAAGTTGTTAATTATTTCAAGTAGGTTTTTCTTTAATTGATTCTCTAAGTATACCATCATATTTATCAATAAAGAATGATTATTTTGTTTCTTCATTGCCTATTGTAATTCTTTAAATTTCTTTTTCTTCTCTTATAGATGAAGTTATAATTTCTAAAACAATATTAAATAATAGTAGGGATAAAGGGCATCCTTGTTTCACCCCTAATTGTATTGGGAAAGCTTGGAGCTTATGCCCATTACATATAATACTTGCTTTTAGATAGATACTACTTACTATTTTAAGGAAAACTCCATTCATTCTTATGCCCTCTAGTGTTTTTAATAGGAATGAGTCCTGTATAATGTCAAAAAG
>JAQQSK010017782.1:0-10010 GCA_028658325.1 Potorous gilbertii | reverse complement strand
TAAGTTTCAAGCTAGAAGGGACTTCAGAAGTTATCTTCTCTAACCTCCTTACAGATAAAGAAATGAGGACCCAGAAAGCCTAGATGCTCTGCCTAAGGTCACCCAGGATTCAGCACTGGAGCCAGAATTCTATCCCAGATACTCTGGCTCCAAAGTCAATGCTCATTCCCTTGTTCCATGTTCCAACCTGGATGTCTTGCCAACAACACTTGAAACTCAGTGCAACTAAAACCAAGCTCATTATCTTTCCCCCTTACATTTTGTCTCAGGTGATACCATGGAAAGGAGGAGAACCAGGAGATGGGCTCCAGGGAAGATTCACTGAGCTCTTTTTCCAAACTTCAACTCTATATACTTCAGTGCTAAAATGGCACTATCAGTATCTCACCAGTGTGCTTATGCCCTCCAAGAGAACAGGTCACAATACATCTGTTCATCTTCATCCTGTGCAACTTGTGTCTATGTCTTCACAGAAATCTACACCACAGGACCTGTCCAACCCCCTAGTGTGCTTCTCCTAGGGCCTTAGACAACTGGCCTGTCCAGCTGTCATGCTACATGAGTAGCCAATTGCTTTTTCTGGTCATAGATCCACAAAGATTTCTTTGATGCCACTTCTTGTACAGAACTTTTTATTGGTAATATTTCATTTCCTATTGACATCCACCCTGCATCTCTCCATTGCCGTGTAGGTCACATCACATTTCATACCCATAGCCTACAGTTTCACCAAAAAGATTTCCATATTCAAAACATCTGAAATCTTATCAACATGAACGTTCAACAATGCAGATGGTGGCCCATTCTGATTCTTGTTTATGTCCTCCCATATATTTGATACAGGGGCCCACCCAATGTTCTGGGCACCTCCATCACATTCTCTGGACATTGACTACCAGTGGGAACATGTGAGCTGTCCATATCTTAATCCCTCATTCTCACTCTGGGACCAATTCCATAATTTTTTCTCAGTCACATGTCTCTCTCTGACATCTTTTACTTAGTTTCTCCTGTACTATTCTTGATTCACAATGTGCTATTGTCTGCTCACAGCTGCCAAACAAAAGATGGATATGATAAACACTGGGGTGAAGATGGAGACCATCTACAAGGCCACATAAGTGTTGCTAATGGGTCACGCTTGTAGTTGTCTTGGTTCCTCTGAACAGCCCTAACTTTCATTGACATTAAGCAGGGGGCCTTTTGTCCCACCATGCAATGCTCTGCATGGGAATCCAAGTCCCTGAGAGATTCAACAGCAAAGCCTCAGGTGGTAAACTCCACTTTGCTTTTCAATTACATATGTCTTACCCACTGAGAGCCAACTACACTTTTCATTGATCAAAACTTTTCAAGGCTCATGGTCAACATTTTAAACTCAAGATTGTGTTTTCCAGGTCTGAAGAAATAAAGGCAAGCCTCAGTGGCCCCTTTCAAGTTTTTCACATCTAGTCTATTTAGAAGGTCAGATTTCTAGGGGTGTGGTCATTCTGTCATCACAAATCCACTCCCCATCTCCATTTTCATTTTCTTCCCCATGGAGCTTCACCCAGAGCCTAGGGCCTCTTGTCCACAGCAGAGATGTGCCCAATTGCTGATTACTTGGACCATAGGGCCATCATTGGAGAATGGAAAGAAAAAGGGAGGAAATAGATTCAGTGTATAACTCAGAAAGTTTGCTTTTCTCTCTGCACTTCCAAGGTGTTGAGATGGGTTTTGATCAGTAAAGCAGTTCCTTCCCCACTGACTTTAAGCCCATTGGTGGCAGTCACTGACAAGCAGGGTACATAGCACATCATGTCTGGCAACAATTCACACTTTGTTTTTTCCATTAAAGAGAAATAGCAAACTGCAGGTGGTTGGTACAGTACAATCATCAGCCACTTCACAAATAGGATATGTTCCAGACCTCTTTCATCGGGGCCCCAACTGATCAACCCTAGAGGTTTCACAGAATTGTAGCTTCAGAGCAGCTCACAGCTGGCTTGCCTACTCCCCGCTATGGCAAGCTCCTTTTGCTAACCCATCTCCAATAAGCATGGACAAGTATGGCTTCCTTAGTCTATTACCCACTGATATACAGGCTTTCTGTCATCTTCCTGGTACTAGTAATCTGTAATGTAGCTCTTACAACAAGAAAAACTGCATCATCATTCCCAGTGTATCTGGGACAGAAGGAGGGGAGGAGGATGGTGGGCAAGCCTTTAAGGAATGGAATCTGAGGTCACTGAAAGAACCAATTTTAGGATGACAAGCTGGAAGAGGCCTTAAAGGCCTCATTTTACTAATCCCAGATTTTGCAGATAAGCACAGACAGTCCCCAGGAGGTTGAGTGACTTGTCTATGCTCATATAAGTAGCAAACATCGGAAATGGAATTTGAACCAAGGTCTTCTGACTAATGAGTCGGGGTTCTGTCCAAAGGACAAAAGGTCAGCTAGTTCAATGCCTCTCACCCTACAGAGAAAGAAACTGAGGCCCAAAGAAGGAAAGTGACTTACTCAAGGTCACATAGGTAGAGCATGACAGTCAGGTTTTAAGCCGACATCCTCTGACTCAACCCTAGAGGGTGCCATTACTGTTGAAGCAGGCTAGGGAAATGATGGGGCATCAAGGTACCTCCCTGGGCTTCACCTTTCTCAACTCTAAAATGAGGGGATTCACCAAGATGATTTTAGGGTCTCTATCAGAGCTCTGAAGGACTTCTGAATCATAGGATCATACACTGATCATAGAACATAACTTGACATAACATAACATACATGCACTGATCATAGAACATAACTCGACATAACATAACATACATACACTGATCATAGAACATAACTTGAGAGCTAAAAGATACCTGAGAGGCCCTGTGAGCCAAATCCCTCATTTTACAGATGAGGAAACCCCAAAAGGGTTAAGTGACTTGCCCAAGGTCACACAAACAGCAGGTGGCAGGACTGGAAAAGATGGTTAGGCCAAGAGGAAGGAATCTGGGTTCCATTGCCAACTATCACTGACTTGTGCTATGATTTGGGGCAAATTTCCTAAACTATCTTTGCTTCAGCTTTCATATAGAAAGGAACATGTCTGTTTGCCCTAGCTATGGCACTTGGGTGATGTGAAGACCAACTGACAGGACGTACCCAAAATGTCACTGAAAAGAATGAGTGAAGTATCATTATCCTCAATAGTTGATCCAAATGTAAGGAGATCACTTGGTCTAATACCATCTTTAAATATGGGCACAACAGGAGATAAGATTCTTTATATCTGATTAAATATATATTTGATCTTCTCTGTATTTGAGGGCATGCATGGATGCCAAATGAAGCCCTGGGCCTGGCAGCTGATACTCCAAAGCTTTATCAAAGCCTAGCCCTTGCCCTGCCCTCCCCTGCCTCCCAGCTTCCTCAGCATCTGTGCTGAGACTAGCTCTAGGACAGTTGCTGGATTAGCCCTGGGAATTCACATCCAATCCAGGAAGACCGCATGATGCATTTTCTGTGTGCAAGGTGCTGTGGAAGCAAAGACAGGAAGAAAAACATCCCATGACCTCAAGGAGCTCTTGTTCTGCAGGGATGAAACAATGCCTTCCCAGATCACTGTGGACACAATTATGAGTAGGGAGTCAGCACAAACTGGTGTATTCAGGAGTGATCTTATATAGGAAGTGGTACCTGAGCTGACTCCTGACTCCAAGGGCTCCCAGAAGCAGACACGAGAAGGGCCACAGACAAGACAGAATGTTTACTTTGGGCAATGTGTAAATGGGGCAGTTTGTCTGGATCAATGGGGGAGGCATTGTGGGAATCAGCCTGGAAATAAAGGTGAGAGTCAATGAAGGTCATTAAATGTCAAGCTGAGGAGTTTGTGGTTTATCCTACAGGCCCCAGACAGGTGGTTGAGCAGGAGAGTGTTAAGGTTACATGGGAAGGGGAAGTGGGGAGGTGGGGGGTATGTGACAAAGAAGCCTCTAAGACAGATCCCAATCCAGCTGATGCACACCCTAGTTACTCAGTTCCTTTGAAGGACTGAGGGATGGGAACAAGCTTCTAGATCTGATTCTGTTTGGCTGGCAAAGAAGGAAAGAATTGAATAATACAACTTGTTTACAGCTTCATTTCATAAGAAGTATCAATTATAACAAAACACCAATGGCAGCTGAGGTTTCTCAAGAAAAGCTATAGTCCTAGGAAGAAAGAGTCCTAGCAGATGATGCTGGAAGCTACTGATAAAAGGTATCCCTTGTTTCCAAACTACAGGGTTGGATTTCCCCTCCAGCCTCCAGTTTATAAGCATGCCACTCTGGTACATGTGGCCATGCTCTGAAAGTTCTTCAATATAAGTTCTCTTCTGTGAAGTTCGTGTGACATTTGGCTCATGGGATCAAAAGGTTCCCTCAGTAATAACAGCAGTCACACACATGAAGGGAAGAGAAAATTAGAGCTGATTTTTTAGTTGGCCTTGCCACTCCTTTTCAAAGGATGACTTCGCTTGATTCTCTCCTCGCCTTAAAAGTATGTGATCTCACCTAGACATTGAACTACACAGAATAAGCTTTCCCTGACACTGATATAATGACCTGGTACCTGACACAATATATATGGTAAGTAGGCCAATGAGTTAGCTGATGCCAAGGCCCAGTGCAACAAACACATTTGTAAGTTAATATCTTAGTAAGTTACCTGAGTCTGAGAGACATTAAGTGATGTGCTCATGGTCACAGTGATACAAAGTAGGATTTGAACCCAAATCTTCCTGACCCCAAGTCCAGTGCTCTATCCACCAGACCACCCTGTCTCTCACAGTAGAATACAACAAAAGAGGCATGTACACCTGGCAAGGCCTCTCAAGGTCAAAAAAGCTTTGCATGATGGGGATGTGAAAGTGATCTGGTTTTGTTCATTGATTTTTTCTCCAACATAATAAAAAAGTCAAAAGCATTTTAAAAAACTATGTGCTTCCACAGACTTCTCGATGCCATTCAATAGAAGTTGGGTAGCCATGATGCCATGTAAATGAGTAACTATGACTACTATTTTCTCCGAAAATAGATGTTGAGAAGGCAGCATTTTCTAGAGCTTAGGTTCCAGAATTGTCTGTGTGTCTGCTGGTTTTTACGTTGTTCATCTTTTTTTAAGTTCAAAATTGTTGGCGTTTAGAATAAATCAGTTGGCAAGTCTTTTCAATCTGAACTACACAACATCTTTCATCCTATCTCTTTTTTTCCAGTCCTACAGCCTCAACCCTGGTTCAAATCCTCATTACTTCAAGCTTGGACTGTTGTAAAAGACATATAATTGGTCTCCTTTCTATAGAGATCTCCCTTCTCTGACTCATCCTCCACATAGCTGTCAACTTCTTCTAAAACACAGATCAGACATCATTCCCCTACTCCAAACCTTTTGGTGGCTCCCTATTGCCTCAAGGGTAAAACATAAAACCCTCAGCCTGGCATGGAAAGGCTGCCCCCATCTGACTCCCACCTACCTTTCTAGGGTAATTTCACATGACTTCCCTTTGTGACAGGGAACATAACACTCTCTGTTTCAGCTCTTCTCTTCAGAGAACATTGCACGCTCCTCTTTGTGACTCCGCATGGTTGGTGCCCAGACATGGCTACACTTGCTCCTCCTCTCTACCCTTTAGAATTCCTAGCTTCCACTTCTTGTGGTAACAAAGAACTGCAAACAGAACTAAACAACTTGTGGTATGTGGATGTGATGGAATATTATTTTACTCCAAGAAACAATAAGCATGATGAAAAAAGTGAAGACTGGGAGCTCTATGAACTGATGCAAAGTAATACACGATGGCTACAACTATGGAAATGGAAAGGATAGTCAGAAAGCAATGGACACTGAATACTGAAATGATGACCAAGTCTGGTCCCAAAGAAGAGACGTGACACTTCCTTCCCCCCCTCCCCAACCCCCACTCCTCTCCTTTGCAGAGGTCAAGGTCCATGGGTCTACACAGGGGTGGAAAACCTGTGGCCTCGAGTTTTACGGAACAGTTTTAGAGAAGAAATCCGTCTATGAAGGGGATTTGTTCTAGGAAGTTTGTATTCAGTCAAAGGGTCACATTTGAGAACCTAGAGGGCCACATGTGACCTCAACGCCACAGTTTCCCCACCCCTGGACTCTAGAACATTGCACATAATGCCAGATTTTTTCCATGTTTTGCTGAATTATTTTTTCTCTTCTTCCACTTTTTAAAAATAATTCTTTGACGTAAGGGATGGTTCTTTGGAAGGAGAAAGGAAGAATATGGGGGAAAATTTAAGTGATAGAAAAATAAAAGTTATTAATGAAATTTATTCGTTAAAGCAACTGGCACAAGAGGGCATTTAATATATGTTTAATAACTGATTGCCCCTCTTCCAAAAAAAAAGAATCCCAAGTATTGTTTAAAGTAAAAAATCAAGTGCCATCTCCTCCACAAGGACTTCCCTGATTCCCCGCTGCCCTCTTGAAATTACTTTGTACTGCTTTTCCCCTAATTTGTTTCAACTTACTTGTGGCCATGGTGTTTTCCTCTAATAGAATGTGAGTTATCTGAGGGCAGTCCGATTGGAAAGAGTGCCAGGTCTGGAGTCAGACTGTTTCGATTTACATTCCATCACTTAGTATGTGAGTGACCTTGACTGGGTCACATAAACTCTGCTTCACTTTCTGCATCATCTGGAAAATAAGGGGGTCAGACTAGATGACGTTGAAGGTCCATTTCAACTCTAAAACTATGTTTTTGAGAGGACGGAAAATAGAGTTTTGTGTTTGTTTTGGCACCTGGGCTTCAAAGCCTAGAAGACTGAGTTGTTCAGATCCTGATTCTGCTACAGATGAGCTGTGTGATGCTGGGTAAATAACCTGATCTCTCAATGCTCTAGGCAACTCTCTAAGACTAGAAGTTGCAGTGAAGACGCCAACCCACATTGCTAGGTGCAGTGTCCTCACTCAGGGAATTGTCTACACTAAAGAAATCTCAGGTCCAGGCCTTATCCCTATCCCTAGTGCCCAGAAGAGTGGCATTGAATACAACAAATGCTTAATTTGCCAAAATGCTGAATTGACTTGACTGGTCTCTCTCCTAGGTAGGGGGCCATGGTTGGATATGCAGTCTTGTCTTCTGCATAAGGAGATGTAAAGTTGAATAAACAATGTGACATGCTTGGAAATTAAAATGATGTAAACAGGGAACCACTGGGCAATCAGGAAGATGGCCAAAGAGTCTGAGCTTCAAACAGGCCCAACTCAAAGCTGGTCACAGTGCCACCAAGAGCAGAGGTTGAGAAGATCTGAGATCCTTAGTCCTAGTGTATACAGAAGGGCAATATTCACCCTGCTTTGAACACTGAGCCAAAAGGGTAGAAATAAAGACTTGTTCTTCAAGAGTCCTTGAAATGACTTATCATAATGCCTTTCAAAAACACTGAGACATCAGCAGGGCCATGCTTATGTCTCACTTGAAATTGGAAGGTTTAAAAAAGAAGTATCAGCTTTGCTTTCTATTTGGCTTTTCTTCTCAGTGAACCCTGTTGACTGGAGTTGTGGCCAGTGAACAGAGACAGCAAATGCTCTGCTCTCCAGGAATGCCCAGCCAGTAATCTAGGGCAGGGGTTCACAGATATCTGGGATTTTGCTCATGTAATCCCAATATGTGGACTAGGATTTATAGCAGTAGGGATAAGGATTCAGTATTTCTTCAGTACAAAGAACTCCCTGGTGAGGAAAATCCCACTACGAATGATAATTAGAACTTTCTCTGTAACTTAGGGTCTCAAGAAAGCTACCTAGAGCACTAAGAGGTTATGTGACTTGAATAGGGTCACATGGCAAGTATGAGGCAGAGACAGAATTTCAACCCAAGTCCTCTTGGCTTTGAGACCAGCTCTCTACCCATTCTGCTGCCTTATTTATAGGATTTATAAAAATGAACTCGTAAACAAATATTTTATTTATGTGATGATAAAACATGTACAAAATGGTCATTTTAAAAGATGGCAAAAAGATAAAATAAACAAACTAAAATCACTTTAAAATATTACTTAGAAGTTCAAAAAAGGATTTTAATCTCATAAAATATTATCAATATTTGCTGTGAGAATAGCATGACTGAATATGCTTCATTATTTCATTAAGCTTGATTTAATACTTTGAGAAACAGCAAACTATAACTATCCACTAAAAGAAAAACAATAAATAAGAACACCATCATTGGCGCCTTCCACACCATGCACAACATACATGACAACATGATGGCATCAGGTTCAACCCGGGTGACAAACATTAGTGCGGCTTCATTTCTTATTTATTTTAAGCCAGGATTCATCATGTATTTTTCCCAAATGTGGATACACAGGCACAGCCCTGGATCTTAATACTAGCAGGTGGGGAGCCCCAGGTGAGGTACAGGGCAAAAGGCCCCTTGTTTCTGGAATTCCAGGCTAGAAAGAAGGATGGTTTGAAATGAGTTGCCCTCATTTTCTATGCCAACTGGTATCTGAAACACCGAAGTAGGCATGCTGCTGTAACCATGAGGGAACTCTTATCTGGGTCATACTCTTCTCTGACTATTGCCTTGCTCTGTCTCCCCCTTTCATCCACATATAAGTAGCGACACAAAAGCTTCTTCCAATCCTTTTTTCTTTACAAAATCATGTTGTCTATACCCAGTTGTCAAATTATAACATTTCTGAATGAGCCAGACATGATAGCATTGGCCTATGGTCCTTGCTACTGGGAAGGCTGAGTCTGTTAGATTTCTTGAGTTTGGAAGTCCTAAGCAGCAGTAGGGCTCAAGCTGACTGAGTGTTCATATTAAGTCTAGCACCAATATGGCTGAAGACCACCCAGGAATGGGAGTTCATCAAGCTGCTTAAGAAGGGGTGAATCAGGAAGGACAGAGCCAAGATGGCAAAGTAACAGCATGGACTTTCTAGAGCTCTCCTGCAAAGCCTAGTCAAATACCTGTAAAAATGGCTCTAAACAAATTCTGGAGCTGCAGAACCCACAGAATGACAGAGCAAAACAAATCTCCAGTCCAAGACAGCCTGGAAGGTCACTGGGAAGTATCTATCATGCCCTGTTGGGAGCAGAGCATAGTCCAGCATGGGCCATGCTGGCACAGACAGCACCTGATCAGGCCTTGGAGAGACGAAATCTCTCACACTTGTGGCAGTTTTCAGACTTCAGGACCCCAAAACACCGAAGACAAATTAGAAGGTGAGTGGAAAAAGCCTGTGGGACCAGTTTGGGAGAGTGGAGTGGTCCAGCCCCAGCCTCAGGGCGGCAGAGGGGGAAGGAGGAAGAGGAATGTGTGACAGCCACAGCAGCAGCAGAAGCAGGGACAACAATTGTTTCTGGAGCTCTAGGCCCACAGATTGTGGGGGAATCAAGTAGCTGACAGTACACCCCCCATCCCCCATAGGAAGCAAAGATCTACCTTAATAAAGAGCTCAAAAGTCAAGTAAATGGCTGGGGAAATGAGCAAAAACTAGAAAAAGAATCAGATTATAGAATCTTACTTTGGTGACAAAGAAGAAGAAAGCATGCAAACAGAAGAAAATAAAGTCAAAGCTCCTCCATCCAAAGCCTCCAAGAAAAATATGAATTGGCCTCAGGATGTGGAAGAGCTCAAAAAGGATTTTGAAAATCAAGTAAGAGAAGTACAGCAAAAATTGGGAAGAGAAATGAGAGGGATGCAAGAAAGTCATGAAAAACAGGTCAACTGCTTGCTAAAGGAGACCCAAAAAATGCTGAAGAAAATAGCACTTTAAAAAATAGACCAAAGCAAATGGCAAAAGAAATTCCAAACGCCAATGAGGAGAAGAATGACCTAAAAAGCAGAATTGGCCAGATTGAAAAGGAGATCCAAAAGCTCACTGAAGAAAATAATTCCTTAAAGATTAGAATGGAACAGATGGAAGCTAATGACTTTATGAAAACTCAAGAAATTATAAAACAAAACAAAGGAATGAAAAAATAGCAGACAATGTGAAATATCTCATTGGAAAAACAACTG
>JAQQSK010017781.1:0-10011 GCA_028658325.1 Potorous gilbertii | reverse complement strand
TGAACATCGGTATCCATGACTGAAAGATTATTCTCAATTTTTCTGGGCAATTGATCCTTGACTGTAGTCTAAGCTCTTTTGCCTTATGGAATATCATGTTCCAATTCTTCTACTTTTTTAATACAGAAGCTACAAGGTACTGTGTGATCTTGACTGTAATTCTTTGGTATTTGAATTCTTTCTTTCTGACTTCTTGCAGTATTTTTTCTTAACTTTGTAGTTCTGGAATCTGGCAACAATATTCCTTGCCATTTTCAGTTAGGGATCTATTTCAGGAGGTGATTGGTCGATTCTTTCAATAACTATTTTTCCTCTGGATCTAGGATCTCAGAGCAATTTTCCTTGATGATTTCTTGGAAGATATTGTCCAGGATCTGTTTTTCATCATGGCTTTTGGTAGACAAATAATTCTTAAATTTTCTCTCCTGGATCTCTTTTTCCCGGTTAGTTGTTTTCTGAAGGAGATATTTTACATTTTCTTCTATCTTTTCATTCTTTAGATTCTGTTCGATTGATTCCTGATGCAGCATAGGGTCTTTAGCTTCTATTTGCCCAATTTTAATTTTAATAGATTGTTTTCTTCAGTTAACTTTTGCATTTCCTTTTCCATTTGTCCAATTGTTCCTTTAAAGGAACTGTTTTCTCCAGTTATGTTTTGTATCTCCTTATCCATTTGATCAATTTTCCTTTTAAATTCTTCCATGAAATTTTTTTCATATTTTTAAAATCATGGGCCAATTTTCTTTTCTTTTACCTCTCTAATTTGACTTTAAAAGCCTTCCTGAGCTCTTCCAAGAGTGCTCTTTCAGCTTAAGACCAGTTCATATTCCCTTCTGAGGTTTCAGATATTAGTACAGTCCCAATACTGACCTCTTCTGTATTCGTGTTTTGGTCTTTGTGCCCATAGTAAGTTTCTATGGTCTTTTCTTTTCTGGTTTGCTTCTTGCTCATGATGATTACCTTTTTCCTGGTTTTTAGAGTGGATCCCTGCTTCTGGGGCACAGCAGGGCTCTGTCTCACAGTTCTTATGCTGAGAATGTAAGGCTTTATGTGTTGTGGCATCTGGTTCTTTGTGCTAGAAGCTAGAATACTGCAGTTTACCTGGTGCTAAGCTGGCTGGTGTGCCAAGGCCAAGGCCAGGTGAAGTCTTTCTGAGTTTCCCCGGAGTTACCCTGGAGCTTGCTGCGTGAAGTGTGTGGTAGAGGTGGTCTGACTGTAGGAGGTCTCCTCCCTGAGCTAGAGCACAGGCAGGCTCAGAGGTTGTTGAACCCCAATCTGTGCTGGTGTCTTCTCGATTCCCATGGCTATGCTGGAGGCATACCTGGGGTCCTGGTGTTGGAGCTTATGGGTTCCACTCTCCTGGAGCTCAGAATTGCCTCTTGGTTTGCTGAGGTAGGGCTGTCTGAGATAGCTCTTGTCCTGCACTCGTCCCCTTCAGCCACAGTAAGAGTGTCTCACCTTGATGATTTTCCTGGCCTCTTGAGCTGAGAGACCATTTACCCCTTTGACTGATCCCACTATTCCAGGATTTTTCCTGGGGAAATACTCTATGGGTTTTTCAAAGTCAATAAGCACTTATAGATTACTCCACCCTCTTAGCTTGTGGAAGTTCAAGTACGTGGCTTACAAACATTTAATCTGTGGACTGATTGTCTCCGGAGTGGCTGCTGCTGTTACCTGGGGTTCTATGCTTCTCTCTCAGTTCCTCTGGAGTACTGTCCTGGACTGATATGTTTGAGAGTCTGCACTGCTGCTTCTGATTCAGTCTCATCAGTGGTTCCTGCTTGGCTTTGCTATGGCAGGGTCTGCACTGGTACAGCCTGTGTGCTCTGTGCTCCCCCAGTCCCTTGTAAGAGATCCTTCCTTCCAGGCTGCCTCAGGCTGGAAATCTGCCACACTCTGTCTCCTATTGGATTCTGCCACTCTAAAATTTGTTCAGATTCTCTTTTTAGAAGCATCCGAAGGAATATGTGGTATAGCTTGGGTTAGTCCATGCTCTTCCTCTGCCATCTTGGCTCAGCCCCCCAAAATATTACTATTACCAAAGCTACTCATAACCCACCCCCCTAAATTATCTTTTCTTATACATATATGTGTATATTTTTCCCCTACAATAGAATGTAAGCTTCTTGAGAGTAGGTGTTTTTTTTTTTACCTTTATCTATCTCTAAGATGCAACACAGTTCTTGGAAATATAGTAAGCTCTTAATAGATGTTTACTGATTGATTGATTGACTATGGGAGAACTATATGAGTCCATCACAGATAATAATGTAATGGTGGCCATTGTTCAACTGATAAGACCCACACATGCAAACTGACTAGGTGTATAACGCACTTGTCAGATAACATTAAACCTCTTGATTCAGTAATACATACTGAAAACATTTTACATTCCTATTTCTTATACATTCCTATTTACTACTTTTGACAACTTTCTATAATTGTTTTCATACTTTGCCTAATAAAATTATATTATTGGATTCTAAAGTATGCCTATTAGCAAATCTGTATCAGAGAAACTGAGATTTAAACTAAAAGCTTCTGGCTATACTCTTTTAACTTTGGAATAAAGATTATATAATATGTGAGTATTTTCAAGCTTATCATTAGCCATTCCCTATCTTCCTGCAGGCAAAAATGTGTTTTAAAATATTGAAGCATAAGCATTTTGTCATTTTTTAATTAAGTATGAACCTAATTATCAAAAAGTGCTAAATTTGGAACATATATCAATATTCTGTTTTCTTTGTAGTATTTTTATCAGATTTGTTAAGAGAAAGATGAAAACTCTTTCCCACACAAACAAGTAAGAAATTACTGGAGAAAATGTCATTAGTTTCTAATTCTACATGTATTGTCATATCCTCAAACCCTTTTCTTGGAGAAAAATGAACCATAAATCATGATAGCGTTTTAATATTAAGAAAATTAATGAAGTATATTTGAAAAGAAGATGAAACATAAATCATGGCATTCTTTTAATGTTAATAAAAAGAGTATAAGTAGATAAATATCTTTACCACTTTACTAGTTCATAATATATTTTAAAAGAACCTAAAGTTTAAAAGAACACCAAAATTCTATTTCACAAATGAGATTCTAATAGTTTGAAAGTAAATATAGTTAACTATAAATAAATGTTCTGCTATAGTCCTATTCTCAGACTACATTGTAAATTAACCTCAATTCTCGTAGGCAATCTCAGTGAATAAACTACTAAATTAGAAAATAATCAGTAAGAAAGGTGTTCAGTATTCTGTAAGAAATCTATGATGGATTATATATCTCTTGTCCTAGCACTGCTTTATCTATATGTGAAGAAATTCATCATGATCACAGTAAGTTTTTTTTTTCATTCTAGCAACTCGATGATACCTCCTTATGTATTGACAAGTTAAAAACTGCTGATGAAAGGAATGCTCACACCAAAGAAACCACAGATCATTGAAGAAAGAAGTCACTGACTATAATAATAGGAAATTATAACTCAGGAAATTTCAAGAAGTCAAAAAATTTCTTAAGAGAAAGATACTGTCATATATAACTCTGCTTCCTCATTCACTTACACTCATGCCATCTATAGGACTATTCCATTTTTCCTTTAAAACCTTAAAAAACAAATAAATACAAATCATATTGTAGAATTACTTAATTCAGAGTTACCAAACACTGAACATAATGTGAAATAACATTAATACACTGGAATAATAATATATTCATTGAATATTTAGTCAATAGTCAGTTGATATGTATTTTCCATGAGCTGACTATGATGGTTAGTCCAATCGTATATTTAGACCTTATTCTAACTTTTATTAAATTTTTCCCATGTTTCTATTCACCATTCCAGTAGGAAAATGGTACTCTAAGATAATAGAATGTAGAATTAGAAAGTAACTAAACAATCACCTAGTCCTATCCCTCATTTTATAGACTAAGAAATTGAGGTAATATCAAATTTATCATAGGGACTGCTAGTTGATTAAGTTCAGTTTTAATAGCTTTTTCTATTGTGTGCTATTTGTTATATGCAATGTATCCCAAAGTCTTACTGAAGTTTGAAAGAGGTGTTTTAAGACTTTTGGGGCAACCTGTATTTACTTACTTTAAAATAATAATAGTAGCTAACATGAATTGTGCTTTATACTACACAAAGTCCCTTCCCTCCAACATCCCATTGAGATAGGAAGTATCATATGGAAGTATCATCCTCATTTTATATATGAGAAACCATAAACTCGGAAAATTTCAGGAACTTTCTCACTGACATATATAGGTAAGGACTTGAGTTCAGATCTTTTGAACCCAAATGACAAAATCAAAGATTCCAGAATCTCAGGTTTAGAAGGGCTACCAGAAGCCATCTTCTCAACCCATATCTCAACAAAAATTCCCTCTATAACAAAGGAAATCATTTATGCAGTCTCTGCTCAAGGACCTTTGGTGAGAGAGTGTATACTTTCTCTTAATAAGTCTCATTCTGCTTTTTGACAATTTGAGCTAAAATCTGTCTCTTGACATTTTCAGTTCATTGATTACATTTCTACTTTCTGGAGCTCAAAGGAAGTCTAATTTGTCTTGCACTGGATAGCTATTCAAATACTTAAAGAAAGCTATACTTTATATCTTTTCCAGACTAAACATCCCTCACCCCTTCTTGTTTTAGCACATAGGCATATCTACACATTAGTCTATATGTACACATATGTATATAAGCCCAATGCATAAATGAGCATCCATATCTGTATGATACATGTTAACTATATCTCTATCTAATTTCAAGGTCCCTCAGCAACCTGGTGCCATACTCTGAAGATTATCCAACTTAATAATTCCTTTGCTAATGTATATAACACCCCCACTAGGCTACTTTTCCCAAATCCTACTTATATTGAAGGGCTGATTCCTCAGAGGTTGGTTGGTTACTTTTCTTTTCATGGTTCTAGGGCTAATCTAGGGAAGACAGGGGTTGTTTTCTCATACTGTCATTCATAAGCTCCAATGAGAGCATTCATAACTGATTACAAGTCAACTTTATTATTTCTCTTTTATGAAGGGATATGAGCTGAAATCACATAATAAAAATAATTGGTACAAAAAACTTCAACAAATTCTGAGATCCACAAAATCAGAGATTACCTCTCACATGGGTGCCTACAGAGTCCCATGAAAAGTGTGTTCAAGTTTAGAGAAAACATTTGTCAAAGAGATATATCATAGTTACTGATTGAAAGGAAGGTATCTTATGGCTCCCTTTCTGAAGTCACCGTAAAGTTCCTCTGTAGTATAGTTCTCTTCTGGGCTCTAAGAGTTGGGGACCTTGGAGAGTCCAGAGGCTACCTCTCCCAGGTATGTCTAGTTTATCTTTCACTACAGTTGTAGATGCTGCTGTTAGTGACCACTGTTTTTCCAAGGACATTGTTAGTTGTTGAAAGAAAATTCAAATATTCCAACCATTTGGCGTTTACAATGTGACACTTCCTTTGGTCTCAACACCTCTCCTATATCATTCCTTAATGTTGTACTGTCATACAGGTACAAGAAATATGTCACCTCAGGCTCCTAAAGCTTTGAAAAAAGACAGATGAAACAGTCCCTGCTTTCAAGAAGGGGAGCTTCTATCAAGGGAAAGAAAAGATCTGCACATGAAAAAGTAAATATACAACTTAAAGTAAAATAAATACAGTTTAATTTTTTTTTCTTTTTTTTTGGGGGGGGGGGAAAGAGTTAGAGGCAACAATAACAACACTTACCTTGCAGGATTGTTGTAGGATGAGATGAGATAATATTTGTGCAGCTTGTGGCACAGTGCCTGGCACATGGTAGGCACTATATAAATGATTATAATGTTATATCAATAGATTATATAAATGGAGATATAAATTCTCTTCTTCCCCTTCCTGTATTACTAAAAATATTCAACAAAAGAGTCCCTCCAAGTTAACATCAACTTATTAATGAGTACTCTTTACATATGACCATGAAGACACCTCTGAATCTAACTGCATGATGATCTATTCCATGTCTTTCCATCTTATCCATAAAGAAAAATTTTATTAAATATTTACCCAATATTTCTTAAATTTTGTTATTTATTTTATGTTATTTAACATTTTATTTATTTTTTGTTTAATAATTTATTTATTTAATGATTAATTTAATATTATTTAATATTTTATACATATTATATATTTTACCCAAATCATTTCTATAGTGTTGTTATACTTTATTATATGCATTATATGCATAATGAATGTAACTTCATTTGGTATTTTGAAGAGAAATAAAATTTTTTTTCTCATTTTTCTTGCTTCCCAGTTTTGTAAGAAGTAACAATAGGCAAATTAATAGAGTAATTAAAGTATGTACCTAAGCATCTGGTTTCAGTTCCACTCCAGAGTCCAGAAGAAAGGCATTCTCTTACAGTAGAGCCAACAAGCATGTACCCTGAATCACAGGTAAAGATCGCTGTTGATCCATATGAAATTTGAGTTCCAATCTTATTTCCATTTGGAGGTGTAGGAAGTTCTCCACAAGAAATAACTTAAAAAATAAAGAAGTTGAATAATTTTAGAAATTAATGTTCTTGCATAGTTTTATAAAAACAAAATGGAACAAGTCATGTTGACAACTTACTTCTTGAAAAACCTTCCTTGGAGGAGCTATATGCTATTTTTCAGGTTAGGAAATGAATTAGTAAAATTAAAATGGAGCTGCTGAATAAGGAATAATTCAACAAAGAAGCTAGAGAGCACAATTAGAAGGAGAAAATCTGGGATGACAGTGTCCAAGAGAAACATTTCAAATTTGGGAGCCAGTGTATATGATTTAATAATATATTTTAATGTGTTTATATATTTTATGTCTTATATTAAATGTCATAACTATTTATTTAATGTACAAATTATGCATATTCTTATAACTCAGGGCACCAAAAAGAATCATGAGATACAGAACATAATAGGAAAATTAAATCAGAAACTTTAGGATATTAAGATTTAATCATCAACAAAAAAGCTTTAATTATATATTTTCTTACACAAAGCACTATTCTAATTTATGTAGTCATCATTAACCTAGGTTCATTAGTTTTCGAAACAGTAGAACGAAGATGTCTATGCTATATTTACCACAGAGGAACATTCTTAGGATTTCTCAGAAAGGATCTTTCCATGGTTTGACCTTCTAAAATATAAAGCTTTTTATTGAACTACTTTGGGATTTCTATATAAAGTACAACTGATTCCATTCTAAAGAATGTGTATATTCACCTAAGCAGAAAACTCAAGCTGAGTTATAACATGGCAGCTCAATAGTGCAATTGGTAGAAAAGCAAAAATGGCTCAGGTTATTTTCAAATGTTATTTTCTGTTTTTCCATCAAAGTCTGTTTTAAGCATCTCAGTAAGTAGTTTCATATGCTCTTTAGTATTCCCTCTTCTAGTTACTAAATAATATCTATTGTGTAAGACTCCATTGGAAATCAATATTTATGATTTTGTCTACTTTGTGCTTTTAAGGAAAATTGTTTTTTGAGAGTCATTAAACTTTATGGATAGTTCAATAGTAGATTACAAAAGTTGTTATTCAGCTTTTTTATATTTTCATTTTTTAGAGAATGATATATTTACTTGACAGGGCAAGCAGCTAGTTTTCTTTTGTCATAATGTATTAGAGAATTGGCTATATTTGTTGTTGTAACTTCCTGTCAGTTTACTGTTACATGCTAGATATAATGAAGTAGAACCCTCATCTATTTTCAATAGTCTCAGGAACATTAGATTTGAAATACTGGGCAATGAATTCATGGTCTACATAATTCTGAAGTTAAATTCTTTCACAATTCCAGACACTTGAATGGTCTAGTCACAGGGGTGAGGAACCTGTGACCTTGAGACCACATGTGGCCCTCAAGGTCCTTAAATGCAGCCCAAAGTTCATAGAACAAATCTCCTTAACAAAAGGATTTGCTCTGTAAAACTTACACTAAGTCAAAAGACCTCATCCAAGAACCTAGAGGGCTACTTGTGGCCTCAAGGCCACAGGCTCCTTACCTCTGGGGGTAGATAGAATACTGACTTATGCATCATGTAACCTATAATCTATTCTCATATTGTCATTGTTCAGTTTTGAGAACTCAAGCAAAATACTTAAGAAAAAATAAATTTTTTTAAAAAATCAATTTAATTTTTTTAATTAAAAAATCTGTCTTATTATGAAAAAGGAAAATAGCTACTTTTGGTACTCAAGATAGTTATCATGGAAATAAAATGACACAAAGTTTAGTGTAAAAAGAAGTAGAATGACTTTAATTCAAACAGCACTAGCTGCATAGATATCATGGTATGGTGCATAGACACCTGGTATTATAGTCAAGAGAACTTACGTTCAAGTTCTTCCAATACATATTGGCTGAGTGTCCATGAGTAGGTAATTTAACTTCTCGGTGCCCAAGGAAATAGTCTGAGATCATAAGTTAGAGATACTATAGTGATACACACCACTGGAAGTAATAATCCTATCAGAAAATTCAATGCTAATATAATTGCAGTCTGAATGATAACAACAGGTCAATGGCAAATACATTTCATCATCAACATTATCCTCATTATCATAATCATCATCATGTTTATCATAGGTCAAGCATCTCTATCTGATAATAGTAGTTGATATTTTACTTGTGTGTTTTGGGAAAGAAAGATGTTACTAAATTAACATTTTAATCATCTGGTATTTTTAATATGAAAATTATGTAGTAAGGAAAAAAAAAACCTAGATAAGTACTCACTTTGACAGTATGGTCTTTCATTTCTCCAGCTCCAAGTCCCATTGGCAAGGCATTCAATGGATGCTGGGCCTAATCCATGATAACCAGGGTCACAGCTAAAAACTACTTTAGTTTTATATTCATAATGGGAGCCATTCACAATTCGCCACCTTCCGTGTTCCAGTGAGAAGGAATTAATACTTGGGCAAGTAACAACTATATGAATAAAAAATACATTGTATTAATTCAATCTTTTATTTGTTAGAGAAATATTTATTGAACATCTATTTTGTGCTTAACCAATGAATTGTAGAATGTTAGAATTGGTAGAAACTTTAGAGGCCATTTAGACCATATTGCTCCAGAATGAAATCCCTCTAGTATAGAGCATGCCTGATCATTCGGCTTTTGCTTAAAAGACTCTGGGGAAGGGGAATTTACCAACTCTGATGGAGTGCACTTTTGTATGGAGGTGATTTTTAGGAAGTTTTGTCTGACATCAAGCCTAAATATATTTCTTTGAGATTACTACCCTTTTTGTCTACTATATCTGATCTGTAGGGCCAAGAAGAACAAATTTAATTTCTCTTCCTTGTTTTCACCTTTCAAATACCTGGACACAACTTTCATGCCCCTTGTAAATTATCTCTTCCATAAGCTGAACATCCTCATTTTCTTCAATGAATCCTCACATGGCATGCATGTAAGGCTCTTCACCATGATATTTACCCTCCTCTGTGATCATATTTCATTTTGAAAGAGATAAAATGATCAGTGCCATTTTTTTAAGATTTTTACTTTTAGTATTAAGTCATGTCATATGCTGAACCATTCCAATTACTATGTCATATTTTCAAGTAGGCATACTACTTTTAATATAGCATATGAATTGCCACCTAGGAGTATGTGAAATTGTTCTCTTTAAAATGATATTGAAAACAATTTTATTAGGTTTGTAGGAAAAGTTATATATGTAGGACTTGCACTTGAGAGTAGGTCCTCTTTCTTGAGCCTATTTAGTTTGGGAGTCTATTTAGTCTATTGCAAAATTTGTTTATCTTAATGTATAAATGTTAGTCAGAATAGATACCTATTTGAAGTATGAAAACAAGTTATAAATTATTTTTTAATGAATACACATCAATCAATTTTAATACATAATCTACTTTAGAGAGTTATTGTGAGGAAAGTATTTTATAAAACTTAAAGGAAATATAAATAAAAATATAATTATAAATAACA
>JAQQSK010017780.1:0-10011 GCA_028658325.1 Potorous gilbertii | reverse complement strand
GGTCAAACAGATAAAAAGTATTGGACACAGCATTATAAGTCTGGTCGTTGGTTCTTATATTTCCAGTTATAACTCTTGTGACACAATATGGGCAGATAGCATATATGAATTTCTCAACTGCTTTGTCTAACCTCTCCTCAGTACTAAATCAAATCCCATCAGTATACTTCCTTGCTACTAAAATGTAATCTCTTTTATTATAGGGACTGTGGATGGAATAGCGACTAGGTGGCATAGTGGATAGAATGCTGAGCTTGGTATCAGGAATACTAATCTTCCTGATTTCAAGTCTCAGATGGTTACTAAATGTGTGACCCTGTGCAAGTCATATAACCCTGTTTACCTCAGTTTCCTCATCTGTAAAATGAGGTGGAGAAGGAAATGGCAAACCACTCCAGTATCTTTGACAAGAAAACTTCAAATGGAATCCCAAAGAATTGTGCCTGACTGAAATGACTGAACAACAACAACGATAAAATGCTGACACAGACAATGCTGGTCTTCCTTCCTCTTTGCTCCTCACAGTATCCTTGCCCTCTTCCTCAAATACTCTTGATCTTTACCCCATACCACTTAATCTTTTCTGCCTTATTTCCTTATCTGTAAAATTAGGTGGAGGAAGTGGCAAGCTACTCTAGCATCTTTGCCAAGAAAACTCCAAATGAGGTCATGAAGAATCAGACATGACTGAAGTGATTTAGTGACAAAAACGGAATGGATTTCATGACTTAAAACATTGGTAGACTTTATTACTTTTTTCTAACCTTTAATGTAGATACTCCTTTGATGCAAATTTCCATAACAACAACGACAACAATCTATACAAAATTTGCTCTGTGCCAGACATTATGCTAGGTGCTTAATATCTCATTGGTAGGTGCCATTACATATTTCCATTTTATAGCTGAGGAAACTGGGATCAACAGAGATTAAGTATCTTGCCTAGAGTCACACACCTAGTAAATATATGAGGGATTTTCCTGTTTTCAGATCCAGTGCTCTATCCATTGCACCACTGTGTGGTCAACTCCTCTACAACTTAGCAGATGGTTTTTTAGAGTGACTTCAGCTTTGAAAAACAAAAACAAAACAAAACAAAACCCCCAACAT
This sequence comes from Potorous gilbertii, assembly GCA_028658325.1. Taxonomy (NCBI): domain Eukaryota; kingdom Metazoa; phylum Chordata; class Mammalia; order Diprotodontia; family Potoroidae; genus Potorous; species Potorous gilbertii. The sequence goes on along the minus strand of JAQQSK010017780.1, from coordinate 8,901 downwards.
GATCATATGGCCAGTCCAATGGCATATCTTTTCATACTTAACTAAGTCAGTCCCAGGAAAGCAGGCATTCTTTCTAGTGATTAGTAAATGTTTGCATTAGACATTTCCTAAACTTACTGATCCCTGGGACATCATCCATAACCTCCTTTTCTGAAACTCACACCCTGACTTGTCCCTTTTCATTTAGATGACCTTTTAGATGCTAGTCATGGCCTGTGTAATTAGAATTCGTTACCTGGTTATCCTCTATAATACAACATGAATATAAAACTCTCCAGAGTGGTTGACTGCTTAGGCATGGCCCTTTATATATATTCTCTTAAAAATAGATGGTATCTACTGTCCCAATATAATTGATTTTCCAATCTGTCCCTTCCTGACTGGTATTATTTTATAGCAATATACAAGCTGGTATAGTTGAGTGGATTTTTATTCCCCAAAATGCAAGGATGAAGAGATGTAGGCACACAGATACATTGGCATATATTGAGTCTTCAAACATTGTGATTCAGGCTCTCAAAACCTGAAACAGATCTTAGATGCTAATATTAAAAACAGTCTGAGGAGGAAGTATTTTATTTCCCCCAATAATGGAGGCAGACTTAGAAAGAGGACAGTAATTCTCTAGTTCTCAAAACTTCCTGCATTATATGTCCGAGTATATTGCTCCTCAGACACAGATAAAATTAACCAATTTCATGTAAATAGAAAGCATCCTTGAGTGTGGCAAGACTCATAATATCCAATTCATTTTCAAACTGCTTTAAAGAACACCCAAGGTGTGCTTTTTATTAGACTTGAGCATCACTTTAGGACCCATACTGTTGTCACCTACAGTAGCACATCAATCAAGAAGCTCAAATGTTGGATTCTAGTCTGCGGGGTTCTAAGATCCAATTGAGATCAAAGGCTGCTTTAATAATGTTTTCCAGAATGGCCCAGAGATTACCTGTCATTATTGAACCAGCGTTATTCTAAGAAGAAACTTTCACCAATTTACACCAATTCTGGACATATCCCTTTAGATAATCCCCTTCATACAACCCCTTTGCCTACAAGGTATACCCTCTTTCCCTGCTACCTCTTAGAATCTGTTTTTTTACTTCATAGATAAAACAAAGTACTTCTTTCTCCCTGAAATTTCATGATTTCCTTAGTTCCTAATGTCTTTCCCTCTCCCATCATTAAATTATCTTACATTTATTTGTATATACTTATACAGGTTGTTTCTAAAGTCTTAATACCATTTTAAGCAATTAGACCTTAAAATAGCACTAAGATACCCTTTATGTATGCATGCTAACTTCATCAAGATGATGCCAGATGCATGAAGGCAAAAATTGGCTCATTGTTGTCTTTACATATCTACTTCTCTGACACATAGTAAGAATTAATAAATATTTGCTGATGGACTGATTGATTAAAAGAAAGAGGGAGATACTCTCCTGGTAGATGATATTTAACAATGACCTACCTCAGCCCTTTCTCCTATGACCATGTCTTTTCATCTGCTGTTTCCCCTTATCATTTTCTTTGCCTCATTAATATTGACAACCTCTCCTCTCTACCCCCTCTCTCATCTGTCAGTAGTACCTGATGACCTTATGTTCATGAACAAGAAAGCATAGTTTCACAAGTCATGGTTAATTCATTGGGAGCAAGCCATTGTGCTGAAGAATTATTAATTCTAATCTAAATGGTACCTTAACCATTTCATCTTAAAACTGACCTGGTATACCTCCATCAAACTCCACATGAACTCCTTGAATTTGAGGCATTAGAGGGCCATCCAGTGGCAAAATATGTGAAGCAATTAAAAATGTAGAAATAGAAATCAATGGAAACATTGGAGTTTTGGAGAGAGATTGTGAATAAGTTCCTTAATGGTAATAATATGAATGTCAGTAAAAATGATTACTAAGAGAGAGAATATAAAAAATAAAAATGACCAATGACAGAAGCATGGAAATAGCCCCACATGTAAGGAGCAGAAAGAATATGAGAAAATTGTAAAGGATCTAAAGAAAGAGGAATCGTAAAGGTAGAGAAGCAGGAAAAAGCAATGTCTCTCCAGACAAAGCAAGTGAGACTATAAAAAAGGAGTAGATATACTATAAAGAATGATGTTCAAATGCAACAGATGTATCAAGAAGGATGAAAACTGAGAAGAGGTTGTTAGATATGGAAATTTTGAAATTATTGGTAACCTTGGAAAGAACAGTCTCAGAAAAAGAAATAAAACAGTGAAGAAACCCCATTATAAGTGCTAGACAAGTGAAAAGTGCTGAGGAACAGATACAACAAAAGTAGCTTACAATTTCAAGAATTTTGCTAGTGTGAAGGAAAAGAAAAATGGGATGACAGCATGAAAATATAACTAGATAAAGAAGATGGGATATTTTTCTTCTATTTTTGTCTGTTGTAGGAACTGGAAGACAGTGATATTTAAGGGTGGAGGGGAAGGAACAAATAAAAGGAAAAACTGAAAATGAGACAGAATGTAAGATCAATAGAGAAGGAAAATGGGAGGGTAATGAGATCTGGAGGACAAGTAGTGGGATTGATTTTGCAAGACGGGAATTCCTCAGGTCCTATATGGAAGAAGAAAATTGTGAAGGATGCCATTCTATATATTTATCTCTCTTGAGATAATTCTTATTATCAATATTTCCTTTCATCAGACAAAAATTTGTTATTTAGACACCTGAACATGATTATTAGTTCTTCTAACCTAGGTCTTCTTTAAAGCTATTTTACAAATGAAATAAAAATAAATTGAATTATATAACAACAAAGCTTCTGTTAGCCCAACAGTCTTTCCCTTCAGGTGTGGAAAATTTATAGTGCATGACTGCTTCCTTGCTGCTCTAGATCACTCACCAGTGATTTATTGGAATTTAAGGAAATGATGTGTCCACTGTAAGGGTAAGATTGAGAGGCAATATTCTATTCCTTGACTTGGTAATTCATTGGATTGGAGCATATAACCCAAAGAACTACTATTTATTTTTCAGCTATTAGAAACATATAAAGTTAAAATTATTAAAGACCTTGGATATCATTTAGTTCAACATCTTCATTTTATAGATGGGGAAAGTGAGGCTCACAGAGGTCAGGTGTGATTGGGAAAACTGAGAATACATTGTACCACACTGTAACAATCTTGTTCTAAGTAGTTGTCAATAGTAAAGTCATTTGAAACATGAAATTAGTAAGCATAAATATATTAAGAACAGAAGTACTTCTGATGACCTGGAAAGACTAAATGTGCTCCTTTGCCCCTACCACCATTCTCCTCATTACAAATTAACAATTGAATGGTGAGTAGATCATCATGGGGCTGTCAAAATCTTTTTAATGCTAAAGACCTTTTTAAAGGGGGGGCATTATTAGCAAGCTATTTTTTATTATCTAATATTTTGACACAACATTGTAGGAGGAAAGAATAAGAGCAAAAACTTTAACTGCTTATTGTCTTCTTTCAAAGTCATTCGTCTCTTGCCATATAGACTAAATCTGGAAACAGAAATATGTAGAATATGTCATAGCCACTATCCAAGGAAACAGTAGCTGCATCATGGTGGTGATAAGTAGCATCTGTGAAGTTCATTAGCACTAGGTGCAAAAAACGCCTCTAGATTCACTTTGCTTTGACAGACTCCTAAATATTTATAATATCATTTGTGGCTACAATCTCAGCCTGCTGCTTCTTTTCAGGGGCAGAATGACAACACTGCAAAGAATGCCTTTGCCTTTGGAGTCAGAGCTTTGTTCAGTCCTGCCTCTGAAGTGTACTATCTGTATGGCTACCCAGAAGTCATATAATCTCCGTGAATCTTAAGTTTCTTATCTGCATAACAAGAGGACTATGTCATAGGCCAGGGCTGACCAAACTGTTTCGGTGTCTTAGATTCAGAATTAAAATGAAATGAGAGATTACTGAAAGCCAATATGAAAGAGTAAGCAATAAATCACTGTAACTCTCCTTTATTCATCTCCAAACAACCATAAAACAGTACCCCCAAACAAATCCTGAAACAAGAGAATCAGAAAAAAAAGATGGGATGAAACAATCTTTTAGACCAAGAAACTTGGAAGATTGGCAGGAAATATCTGTCTACTTCAGGTAAAAATGGAGCACATTCCAAGGCAGGAAGTATCCTACCAAACCAGCTACAAACCCTACCTCAGCAAACCAATGGGAGATTCTAAGCCCCACTATGGTGGAGCAGGAAAACACCAAACCAACCACCCTTCCTCCCACCTCCAACGTGTACCTAAGTATAGCTAGGGAAACTGGCATATTGTAGCTGCAACAACAACCACGTGCTTCAGCGCAGTCAAGGGCATCCTCCAGCAGCCAGACTTTGAGTGCTTCACTATTGCCTCAGGCAAACAGGCATCCTTCAGTATGATAAGAAAGTAGACCATAACTCCAAGCCCTTCAGTGTAGCTCTGGAGAAAAGTAGAAATACTCCAATGGGCCTCAGAATATTTCAGACACCACCACTAGGACCCCAGCTCAGCACAAAGTAATTTGCCAGGAATCTGCACTCTCCAGGAATGCCAGCCATCCACCACCATATTGTCTCAACAAAGTACCAGACATAAGGACACCCTAGGGGCCTCAGGAAAACATTAGACTAACAGCAAGTAAATGGTCAGGGACTACAGTCACTGGCAGAAGAAGTCTGAGACAGTGTCTCTTCTACACTGCTGGTAGAGCTCAAATATTGTTAATTAATTGATCTATTTATTTGTATTTTACAACATTCATTTTCACAAGATTTTAAGTTCCAAATTTTCCCCCATCCCTTCCCTCTCCTCATTGAAAGATATTGTACGTTCTGATTACCCTTTCCTCCAATTTACTCTCCTATCACACCTCTCCCTTTCCTTATCCCCATCTTCTCTCTGTCCTTGTAGGACAAGATAGATTTCTATACCCCATTACCTATATTTCTTATTTTCCAGTTGCATGCAAAAGCAATTCTCAACTTTCCTTCCTAAAACTTTGAGTTCCAAATTTTCTCTCATCCTCCCTCCCCACCCATCCTCACTAAGAAGTCAAACAATTCACAAAAGCCTATACAAGTGTAGTTGTGCAAAAGACTTCCATAATAGCCATGTTGTGAAAGACTAATTATATTTCCCTCCATCCTGTCCTTTCCTCCATTTCTTTTACTTTTTCTTTTGATCTTGTCCCTCCCCTAAAGAATTTACTTCTAATCAGTCCCTCTTCCCATTTGCCTTCCCTTCTATCATCCCCTCCACCCCACTTATCCCCTTCTCCTCTACGTTCCTGTAGTGTAAGGAAGATTTTCATACCAAATTTTGTGTGCATGTTATTTCCTCCTTAAAACAAATGTGATGAGAGGAAGCTTCACTTTTCCCCTCTCACCTCCCCCTTTTTCTCCTGCATTGGAAAAGCTTTATCTTGCCTATTTTATGAGTGATAATTTGCCCCATTCCATTTATATATACATATATATATATATATATATATATATATATGTATATATAAAATCCCTCAAACTACCTAAATACTGAAAAAAGTTTCAAGAGATAAAAATATTATCTTTCCATGTACAATTGCAAACAGTTCAACTTTAGTAAGTCCCTTATGACTTCTCTTTCCTGTTTACCTTTTTGTGCTTCTTTTGATTTTGTGTTTAAAAGTCAAATTTTCCATTCAGCTCTGGTCTTTTCATCAAGAATGCTTGGAAGTCCTCTATTTCATTGAATGACATTTTCCCCCAAAGTATTATTCTGAATTTTGCTGGGTAGGTGATTCTTGGTTTTAATCCTAGTTCCTTTGACTTCTGGAATATCATATTCCAAGCTCTTTGATCCTTTAATACAGAAGCTGCTAGGTCTTGTGTTATCCTGATTGTATTTCCACAATAGTTGAATTGCTTCTTTCTGGCTGCTTGCAATGTTTTCTCCTTGACCTGGGAACTCTGAAATTTGGCTACAATATTCCTAAGAGGTTTTCCTTTCAGACTCTTTCAGGAGGTAAACAGTGGATCCTTTCAATATTTCTTTTACCCTCTGATTCTAGAATATCAAGTCAGTTTTCTTTGATAATTTCATGAAAGGAGATGTCTAGGTTGTTTTTTTGATCATGGCTTTTAGGTAGTCCCATCAGTTTTAAATTGTCTCTTTTGAATCTATTTTCCATGTCAGTCATTTTTCCAATGAGATATTTCACATTGTCTTCGGTTTTTTTCATTCTTCTCTTTTTGTTTTGTAATTTCTTGGTTTCTCATAAATTCATTAGCTTTCATCTGCTCCATTCTAATTTTTAAAGATCCATTTCTTCAGTGAGATTTTGAACCTCCTTTTCCATTTGGCTAATTCTGCTTTTTAAAGCATTCTTCTCCTCTCTGACTTTTTGAACCTCTTTTCCATTTGGCTTAATCTATTATTAAAGGTATTATTTTCTCAGCATTTTGGGGGGGGTCTCCTTTAGCAAGCTGTGACTTGGTTTTCATGATTTTCTTGAATTGTTCTCATTTCTCTTCTCAATTTTTCCTCCAACTCTCTTATTTGATTTTCAAAATTCTTTTTGTATTCTTCTGTGGCCTGACACCATTGTATATTTTTTTGGAGATTTGGGCTGCAGAAGCATTGAGTTTCATGTGTTTCTCTAATGTCATGTTTTGTTCTTCCCCATCTAAAAGGATGGAAGAAACTACCTGTTCACCAAGAAAGTAACCTTCTGTAGTCTTATTTTTTTTTCCATTTTGTTGGTATTTTCTCAACCAGTTACTTGATTTTTTAGTCCTTTGTCAAGTGGAGGGTATAATCTAGGGACCTGTAAGTTCTCAGTTCCTCCAAGGTGGCACAATCAAGAGAGAGGAGTTCACTCCTCTTCTGGCCTGTGTTCTGGTCTGAGAATAACCACAAACTTTTCCGTCCAGGATCTGTGACGCTCTCCAGAGCGTCCAGCAGCTCCACAATGCCAGTGCTCCTCCTCACCCCCAGACTGCCACTCAGGGCTGAGACTCAGATGGGCATCTCAATTCCCTTAGGGTCTGCTGTAGCCTGAAGTCTCCTAAAAAGGATGCTGCTACAGCAGCGATGGTAACCACTCTGGGGACAGGCTAGACTGTGCTCCTTTCTCACCCAGGTGTCAGAGCTTTCTTACTGACCTTTGAAGCTGTCATTGGCATTTGTGGATTGAGAAATCTGCGAACTACAGTTGCTGCCTATGATTCCACGTCCTGAGGCCTGCTCCAGTCCTGTCTTCCAGGTGCAGCACTCTGTGTCCAAGGCTGGACTGCACTCCACTCTGAGCCCAATGCAATAGTCCTTTCCTGTAAGCCTTTCTGGCTGCCTTGGCCTGGATATTTCTTTCACTCTGTCATTTTGTGGCTTCTCCTGCTCTAAAATTTATTTAGAGTCAGTTTTTCCAGGTATTTTATGAGTTATGGAGGGGGGAGAGCTAGAGTAGATTTTTCCTTCTACTCTGTCATCTTGGCTCCACCTGCTCTTCCAGAGTTTAAATTTAAAAAATAAGAAAGAAATAAAAAAAGGATTTAAAAAAATAACCAACAATTAAAGTATCTGACCATGGGAAGTTATTATGGTGATAGGGAAGACAAGATACAAACTCAGAAGAGTACAATAATGTCAAAACATCTACGGGCAAAACCCCAAAGAAAAATGGAAAGTGGTCTCAAGGAAACAAAGAATTCATGGAAGAGCTTAGAAATATATTTAAAAGTCATGTAACAGAGGTAGAAAGAAAAAAAATGGGAAAATAAATGATAGTTATGAAAGAAAATTATGAAGACAGAGTCAATAGCTTGGAAAACTGCTTAAAAAGTAGAATTGGCCAAATAGAAAAGGAGATGCAAAAATCCACTGAAGAATATTGCTCTTTACAGAGCACAGTTGGCTAAATGGAAAAGAAAATACAAAAGCTAATTGAAGAAAATAATTCCTTAAAAGTTAGAAATGGGCAAGTGGAAGCTAATGACTCCATGAGACATCAAAAATTAATCAAACAAAATCAGGAGCATAAAAAATCTGAGAAAATATGAAATACTGCATGGGTAAAACAAGTGATTTGGAACATAGGTCAAGGAGAGACAAAATAAGAACCTTGGACCACCTGAAAGCCACAAATCAAAAGGAGGACCTGGATGTCATCTTTCAAGAAATTATCAAGGAAAAAGTCCCTGATGAACTGGAACCAGAGGGCAAAATAGGCATTGAAAGAATCTATCCATCCCTTTAGGAAAATAATTCAAAAAAATATAATGTTCTAAGGAACATTATAGTCAAATTTCAGAACTCTCAGGTCAAGGAAAAAGTACTATGTGACCAGAAAGAAACAATTGAAGGATTAGGGAAGGGGACAAAATAAGAATTACACAGGACTTGGCAGCTGAAACATTAAAGAATCAGAGGTCATAGAACATAATATCCCAGAAGGCAAAGAAGCTGGGACTACCACCAAGAATTATTTATCTGGCAAAATACCTCAAGGGAAAATGAAATAGTAGGATTTCAAGCTTTCATAAGGAGAAGACTGGAACTAAACCAAAATTTAACATCCTATATTGAGATGCAAAAGAAGCACAAACAAGTAAAATGGAAAAAAGAAAAAATAAGGGATTCAATAGAACTAAACTACTTATAACCCTGTATAGGAAAATGATACCTGAGATTCTTAAAAATTGTATCACTAATAGTACATCTGGAAGGAATATACATAAACAGAGGGCATGGGTATGAATAGATTTTGAAAGGATGACATACAAACAAAGTTGAGGGATGAGAATGAGGAGTACAATGGATGTAGAAGGAAGGAAGAGATAAAATGGGGTATATTATTTCCCTAGAAGAGACATAAACATCTATTATATTGGAGGGAAAGATGGGACCGTGGAC
>JAQQSK010017779.1:0-10012 GCA_028658325.1 Potorous gilbertii | reverse complement strand
TTTATCCTTCCCCATTCCCTCATGTAGCTTTGATATTTATCCTTGCTCCAACAAGTTAATGATTTATTTTCCCAAAGGTAGCAGATTCTACCGTGAATCCCACCACCATATTGGGAACCAGTTCTCTCTATGCTGAGAGGCAGCATGGGGTAATGGATAAAGAGTTTCCTGCTGAATAAAGAACTTAAGCATTTATTAAGTACTCGTTTGGAGCCAGTCATGCTGGAAATACAACTCTAGGAAAAAAAAGGTGGTCCCTGCCCTCAAGGAGCTTAGATTCTAATGGAGGACAGACAATTTATAAAAAAACAAAAAGAGCTAAAAAGGAAGTGAGGGAGGGTTGGAAGTACTCCTGAGGGGTCATGATAGAGAAAGTCAAGAGAGTCTAGGGAAGATCCTAGAAAGGATGAAAACATGACTGCCCTGGGCTCTTTCTTTAAAATAGAAATTCTGGGAGAAACGATCCAGTCCAAGGAAGAGGCTGCAGGAGTTGATTGTTCTTCCAGAGTGAGAAAGGTGGAGTCAACTTCAAGAATAAGGAAATGTCATACCTATCAGATTGGCTAAAATGACAAAAATGGAAATGATAAATGCGGAAGATGATGTGGGAAAGTTGGGACATAAATGCATCATTGGTGGAGTTGTGAACTAACCAAACCATTCTGGAGAGCAATTTGCAACTATGCCCAAAGGGCTATAAAAATATGCATACTTTTTGTTGGGTGGGGAAGGCCATCTCCAGCTATCCTTATCTATATCTTGTCACTGGATCCAAATGGTTCTGGAGGAGAAAACCAGGCTGTTGACTTTTCACAGCCCTCTCTCATTTAAATCCAATTCATTTGCAAGTCATGATGTCACCTTCCTGATGTCATGGTTCTCTTCCAGAAGGAAAGACAAACAACAGCAACAATGACTCTTTGATTCAGCAATACCACTACGAGGTCTGTTTCCCAAAGAGATCATAAAAAGGTGGAAAAGGACTTACACATACAAAAATATATTTATAGTAGCTTTTTGTGGGAGCAAAGATTTGGAAATTGAAGGGATGCTCATCAATTGGGGAATAGCTGAATAAGTTGTGATATATGAATGTAATAGAATACTTTTTGCTATAAGAAATGATGAGCAGATGAATTTCAGAAAAACCTGGAATGACTTACATGAACTGATGCACAGTGAAGAGAGCAGAACCAAGAAAACATTGTACTCAGTAATAGCAACATTGTGCAATAATCAACTATGAATGACTTAGTCCTTCTCAGGAATACAATGATACAAGACAATCCCAAAAGGTCCATGATAGAAAACGCTGCCCACATCCAGAGAAAGAACTGATAAAGTCTGAATACAGATCAAAGCGCATTATTTTCATTTTCTTACTTTCATGGGTTTTTTTTCCTTTTGCTCTTTTTCTTCTTTCATAACATTAATGTGGAAATATGTTTTACATGATCGTACATGTGTAACCTAGATCAGAATGCTTCCTGTTTTGGGGAAGGTGGTGTGGGAAAGAAGGAGGTAAAAATTTGGAACTTAAAATCTTATAAAATGAATGTTAAAAATTGTCTTTAATATAATTGATAAAAAATACTTAAATACTAAAAAATAAAATACTAAATTAGAAAAGAGCAAGGAAACTGCTGAGAAATTCCTCAGTCATGGGAGAAGCCTAAGAAGAATGAATATGTTGCTGGTCTGTGTTCTTTCCTTACAAAGTAGGAAAAAAGACCTGCTTTCCACTCCTATCTCTTAACATATACTGGCTGAGTTCTCCTAAATAAGTCACTTAATCTCTCTGTGTACCTAGTAAACTCTATATGACTATGAATTATTGAACAATCAGCAGTCTGCATTGGTAAAAAGAGGTTCTTCACCAAGCTTTTCCTGTATCAGTCAATCAGCAAGCATTTAAATGCCTACCATGTGACAGACACTGTGCTAAGTACAAAGGATACAAAAATTAAAAGCAAGCAGTCCCTGTCCTCAAGGAGCTCACAAGCTAATGAGTGTGTGTGTGTAGAGAGAACATGAAACCACTATGTATAAACAAGATACAGGGTAAATTGGAAGTGATCTTAGAGGAAAGGGGAATTAAGGGGACTGAGAAAGTCTTTTTGTAGAAGGTGGGACATTAGCTGAGATTTGAAGGGATCCAGGGAAACCAGAAAAAGGATAAAAAGCATTCCAGGCATGGGGCACAGCCAGTGAAAATTCTCAGTCAGGAGGCTGAATGTTTTGTTCGAGTAACAGAGGCCAGTGTCACTGGATCATAGAATGTGTGTGTGTGTGTGTGTGTGTGTGTGTATGTGTGTGTGTGTGTGTGTGTGTGTGTGTGTGTGTGTGTGTGTGTTTTGGGAGGGGAAGGGGGGAAGTTTGCTGTAAAGGTAGCCAGGGTTAGGTTCTACAGGGCTTTAAAAGGCCAGAAGAGAATTTTATATTTGATCCTGAAGGTAACAAGGGAGTCATTGTAGTTTATTGAGAGGAATGGGGTATTAATATCTTTAGATTTGAAATTTAGGAAGATCATTGTGATGGCTGAGTGAAAGATGGACTGGGGTGGGGTGGGAAGAGACAACCCAAGGAAAGCAACCAGCAGACTCTTTCAATATTCCAAGTGTGAACTAACGAGGTCTTGCACCTTGGGACTTTCAGTGTCAAAGGAAAGAAGGGAGTGTATTTGAGAAATGTTACAAAGGTAGAATCAGAAAGAACAGATTGGATTTCACAGGGAATGGGGGAAGAATTGAATGAAATTACAGATTTATGCCAAAAAGAAAAAGCAACAACCCACAAAATCTATTTAATCTGTATGTTTGGTATTCAGCATGTCCAGTGCCTTCTGCCTCATTTATATGTGTATATCTATGTATCTATGTGTGTATGATATATGTATATACATATTTGCATATTCATATTTTGTATATATGTATGTGAGGCTTCTGTATAACATAAAAATTTTTACTCTTTTTTATGTCTTAATCCTAACTATTTTTCCAACCCTGTATTCACCTCCACACTGAAAGCCCCAAGGAAGGCAGAAAGGAAAAGAGCATATATATGCAACTATCAAGATAAATATGCATTTGTTGTTCAGTCATTTCAGTCATGTCCAACTTTCATGATCTCATTTGGGGTTTTCTTGACAGACACGAGTGATTTGCCATTTCCTTTTCCAATTCATTTTACAGATGAGGAAACTGAGCCAAACAAGGTTAAAGGATTTACCCAGGGTCACACAGCTAGTAAGTAAGGGGCCAGATTTGAACTCAGGAAAATGATTCTTCCTGACTCCAGACCTGGTACTCTATCTATTGCACCACTTAGCTACCCCAATACCAAACCTCAGATGAGGGAGTAACGATTTTAGACCCATTTCTAACACCCTGTATTTTATGGCTGTACCTCTTTAAGATTTCTTTAATACTCTTTGCCTGTGTTGGGTCACTCATCTACATCACCAGGATAGCTGATGTTAAGCAGCAGCAGCCACTGTTCAGAGCAAGTCATCTTTGCCTCTATCCAAGTGATTGATAAAAACACTAAGCAGCTTAGGACTAAGTACCAATCTCCAGGACACTCCACTGGAGACCTCCTGTCAAACTGACATGCAATAATTAAGATGAGTTATTGAGCCTGGCTATTCTAACAGTTTCAATTCTATCTAATTGTATGATCATCTTACTTACATCTCCGTATTTTCTACAAGAAGAGTGTGATATGCTTTATAAAATACTTTACTAAAATCTAGGTGAAACTATACTATTCAACATTTTGCACAGTGCCCAGAACATAGTAGATGCTTAATAAATTCATTGATTAATAATTATTAATTAAAAATGACAAATGTATTGATTAATTTATTGTGGTACATAGGTTATGCATCCAATCTACCAGTGTAGTAACTTTGTCCAAAAAGGAAGTCAAGTTAACTAGTCTGGCATTGCCTAGTGGGCAGCTAGCTGATTTGAAGCCTCCCTAAACTCAGCCAGGCTACTCCTCAAACAACAGATGCAGTCTGTCACCAGGATTTTTTTTCAGTGCTTTTCCAGTTTGGTAGAAACTTCTGCCAGAGCTTCTATCTCATTGGCATTCATTTCAATTTAATTCAACAATTTTTAATTAAGTGCTTCTTCCATTTTGGGCACTATCCTGGGTTCTGTAGATAAAAAAGATAAAAGCTAACCAATCCCTGTCCTCAAGAAGCTTTGATTTTTGGGGGGGAGAGGCAACATGCCCACAGATAAAAAAATGCAAAATGTATTCATAGTAAGTACAAAATAATTTTGAGGTATATCAACAGGAAATAGGGGAATCAGAATAAACCTCATGTAGAAAGGAGGTGGCATTTGATTGTTTAAGAACCCAGGGTCAACTCTGCTACAAGGAGGAAAGAGAAGATGACATGTGCAGAGAAGCAGGCACTCATAAAAATGTTTATTGGATTGAATTGTTGAATGACTGTATCTACTCCCTTCATGTCTTCATCTCTGTGTTTTTCCTCCCAATTCTTGGTTTTCCCCTTTGTCTGTTGACTTTTTGGCCAGATAACCCACAACTATCTCCCTACTGTAACTGATTAGCTAGAGGGGCTCATTGAGATGTACTTGGGTCCCAACCATAAGTCTTCTTTTTTGACCAATTCATTGAATGGTTCAACAGAACCCTAGGAAGCCCTAGGAATTATACTCATAATAAGACCCATTTTCTGGTCACTCTTCCCTTTTTCCCTGGGTTATAGGGGATCAGCTACCACATCTCTCCCCAGTCCAATCAATCCTCTTCTTAGCCTTTAGCATGATCTTCCTAAAGTCCAAGAATGGCCAAGTCTCTCTCACACACACACACACACAAACATGTTGTTCAGTTATTTCAGTCATGTCAAACGTCATGATCCCATTTGAGATTTTCTTGGCAAAAATACTAGAGAGGTTTGCCACTTCCTTCTCCAACTCATTGGACAAATGAGGAAATTGAGCAAACATGGTTAAGTGATTTGCCCAGGTTCACACAGTATGTGTCTGATACCAGATTTGTACTTATAAAGATGAGTCTTCCTGACTTCAGGCCCAGCACTCTATCCACTGTGTCACCTTGCTGACCCTACATGTACACACATGCATAGTCAATAAACTCAAGTTTCTCCCTATCACCTCCAGAATCAAAATTTTAAAATCATCTGTTTGACTTTTGAAGCCTTGCATAACCTACTCCCCTCCTTTCCAGTCTTCTTACACCTTCTGTCATACCCACTGCCTCCTCCTCCCAAATATACACTTTCATTCAGGGATCCTGGCCTCTTTTCTACTTCTCAAGATACCCAGTCTCCTGACTGGCCAATTTTATTAGCTGCCCCTCAGAATGTTCTTCCTCATGCCAACTAGCTTTCCCTGGCTTCTACAAAGACTCAGCTAAAATCCCAACCTTCTGCAGGAAGCCTTTCCCCATTTCTTTTGATTCTAGTGACTTCCCTTAATTGTTTCCAATTTATCCTGTATGAATTTTGTTTCTATGTAGTTGTTTTCATGTTGTCTCCACCATCAGATTGTGAGCACCTCAGGAACAGGGACTATCTTTCGCCTTCCTTTGTATCCCTAGTGTTTAGGACAGTACCTAGCACATAGTAGGCACTTAATAAATGTTTACTGCCTGACATAAACCCAGGTACTCAAAGAGCAGCAACTTTTAGATGATATCACAACTTTTAAAAATAAAATTCTCTTTGTATGTAAAGTATTCATAATCATATCATGGAATATAGAGAGGGAATCTTTGGTAAGAGGAAGCCTGGTATGATGAGAAATGCACCAATCTAGGAGTAAGGATTGAGAGCTTGAAAGGATCTTGGTGCCATCTAGCCTAATATATCTATTTTACATACAAAGAAACAGCAAAAAGTAATATCTTGCCCAAAGTCAAGTGGCACTATCAGAGACAGGACTGAATTTACATCTTCTGGCTCCAAATTCAGTGCTCTTTCCATTGTCCTATACTACCTGGTTCTAGACTTGGTTCTCATAAAATCAGGCAAGTCTCTTCTCTCTGGGCCTCAGTTTCCTTGTCATGAAATGGAGATATTAGAACAAGTGATCTCTAGGATGTAATTTTAGTTTTGGTTCTCAGATCTCCTAACTAGCATAACCCAGTCATACCTCTTCCCCACTTAATTCCTCCCCTTCTCAGATAGGGAAACACTATTCTGTGTGTGTGTGTGTGTGTGTGTGTGTGTGTGTGTGTGTGTGTGTGTGTATCTGTTGGTATCTGTGTCCATCTCTCTCTGTCTTTCTATCTGTCTCTGTCTTTCTCCTTATATATGTGTGTGTCTGTCTCTCAGACTGCAAGGTAAAGGAAGTGAAGGGGAAGTGAAAAAAAAAAAACAAAACCATTGGCCATGCCCCAGGTTACCTAAGATGTTGTAGATACAAGGAACCAGAGCCCCAACACTCTCCTTCCTCCCCATTCCCCTAGACAGAACTACCTAAGTAGGTTTTCTTCTACAAGGAAAACAAAACCACACTTCCCAAGCTCCAAAAGTTTTTACCTGCTGAAAAATCCATAGCATTTAAAATAGCCCCTGCCCAGGAAAGACAAACCTGGAATCTGCTGAGATGGGCCCAGTCACTGATGTGCTCTGGCTCCAGTGAAAAGTTCTGAAAGAGCATTGGCATATGATATGAGGCTCAGTCTTTTACTAAAGAGATTTAATGGCCCACAATTCAATTTGAACTGAAAGAATCCCCCCAATGACTCCTTATAAAGTCTTCCCAAGCCCTCAGTCAATATCTATGGGGCTGGCAAGGTTCAGTCATCGATTACCTGTCTCAGCCAATGAGCGTTACTAGCCAAGGAGATTGGAAGGGGAGTGTCGACTGCTGTTATGCAGGCGGCACCTAATAAAATCGGCACCTATTGACTAGGCCACCATATAGTCCAGGAGCAGAAAGAAAGGATAGCTAATTTGGGCTCAGAAAGCTAATTAGAGTCCCCTACAATTCTATCATCTACACATGAATCCAGCATCGTCTTTTATGATCATCCACCAGGCTCTACATCCCTGACTTTCCCTTCTCTCAAATATTTCATACTCAGAAGTATCGGGAGAGAGTCAGTGGGGAAAGCGGAAGATAGAGTTTATTCAGAGAGAAGCAAATAAAAGATAAGTCCTGAACTACTGAACTGAAGGGGAAATACATAAGTTGCTATGCTCAAGCACTGCCATCCAAGGGAAAAGGGCAATTACAGCAGCGACGATGAGGATGATGAAGATGACGATGAAGATGACGATGATGATGTTGATAGCTAGGATTTGTATAATACTTTAAGACTGCAAAACTTTATTGAGAATGATTCACATATATTATCTCACTTGAATCTCATAATTCCATGCTGTTGTTTTCAATTGTTTTCATCATGTCCAACTCTTCATGACCCCATTTGGAGTTTTCTTGGCAAAGATATTGGAATAATTCGCTTTTTCCTTCTCCAGCTCATTTTATAGATGAGAAAAGTGAGGCAAACAGGGTTAAGTGACTTGCCCAAAGTCACATATAGCTAGTGTCTGAGTCCAGATTTGAACTTAGGAAGAGGAGTCTTCCTGGCACCAGGTGGAGTGCTCTATCTATCCACTGTAGCATCTCAACGATTCTATGAGGTAAGTATTATTATTGTTTCTGCTTTATAAGTGAGGAAACTGAGACTGAAATAAGTGAAATAACTTGCCTGGGGTCACATATCTATTGAATATCTGACAACTTACCCAGAAGTCATTTAATATCACCTTTACTAGTAGAGGTGGCTCACTATAGCCAAATCAAAATATGACTGTTTATCCCTCTACAAGGGTTGTCTGTCCTCTAATTTTTAGCACCCTTCTAGGCGGACTCATAGTATAGTGAGAAAGAGTACTGACTCACATGTCAAAAACCTGGGTCCAAATCCTGACTCTAGTATTTATCTGTGTGACCTTGTATAAGTTATTTAACCTCCCCATGAATCAGTTTTCCTACCTGTAATATGAGAAATAAAGGTGGGATGCCAGATGGCTTCCGAAGTCCCTCCCTGTCTTGGAGACCTGAAGAATCAAGAATGACCCTGAGGACCCCACAAGGTTCCATGAAAGAACTTGTAAGGTCCTCATCATATCCTAGATTTAGAGTCATAAAGGATCTCAGAGATCATATAGCCCAATCTCTCATCTTACAGATGAGGCCCAGAGCAGTAGAAGCACTTGACCAAGGCCAACAATTCAATTTAGTAAATATCTACTTAAGTTTTTAAGTACCTGCTGTGTACTAGGCACAATGGTAGGCACTGAGGGTGCAAAGATGAAAAACATAACTGTCCTAGACCTCAAGAAAAGTACGTTCCATTGGGCAAAAACAAAACTCACAGTGCTGGTAAGTGGCAGATCTAGGATTGAGCCCAGGTCTTCTGACTCCTGATCGAATATTCATGTCGCACCTCTTTCTTAGGGCAAAAAAAGACACTTTTCAAGGTCCTCAAATACATTCAGATGATCTGAATACTGTCAGAGCTTTCTGAAAGGGACTTTAGAGGTTAACTAGTCTAACTTTTATAAAGAAAGGAACTGACACTCATGGATTTAGGATTATAAGCCAGCTGATTGACCCCAGGTAGTTTCAGATCCCTTGAAGCTCTCTCCAAACTACAAGACATCCGCCCTGTAGATCTCAGTGGTATACCGAAGAAGTATTGAACATGTGCCCCCTCAGACCACACCCTGAAACATTCCAAGAACTAGATTAAAATATAATTGGGAAATATTTAACAACATTAAACTAAAATAGGGTAGAACATAAATAATGTTAAGGAGGCCTGCTGGAATCCTTATGTGGTACCATAATGTATGGTATAATATGTGGTACCACTTTAAGTGGTACTAGCTTCTTGTGGAGTTTGACATTCCTGCTCCACTCTCCAAGGTTCTGACCCTGGTCTCTTGATTTTGTTCTCTTAATTTTTAGCTTCCTGAAGCTTCGGCTTCACTAGACCATGGTTCTCCTAAACCTTCATATTCCTTGGCTCATACCTTGATTGTGTGGGGAAACACTATGATATTAGGAAAGGCTTTAGGAATCAAGAGACATGGGCTTAAGCTTCTGCTACACCAATGACTTTTTTCAAGTTTAATCAAGTCACTTTTACTACTCTGTGTCTCAGTTTTCTCAATGATAAAATAGAAGAATATGACATTTATGCCACTCACTTCAGAAAGTTGTAGAAATTACTTTGCACATGAAGAGCTAAATAAATGAGTTATTCTGGTTATTGAATGAGATGATGGAAGTGAAAGTGCTTTGGAAATGTTTTAGAGCTTGGTACAAGGATGAGACATGATTTTGATTGTAGCCCAATATCCAAGAATCAGAACAATCCCCATGTCATCCATAGATGGTAATAAGAACTCATAACCTGGTATTTCACCTACAAGCAGTACTACAGCTCAGTGTCTCATGGCCCTTACTATCATCTTCCTATATCTTACCTAGGATGTTCTTCTGGTCGAAAAGTGGACAGTTAGAGAATGATGGAATATGGATGACCTTTAATCCTAAAGTAGAGAGAAGGACTGGTGGAGCCTCCACATCAGTATCTCAAGCATCCAATTTCAGTTGTGTTCTAGACTGAATATACATTTTTAATTAATTAATTTTTGTTTTCAACATTCATTTCCACAAGATTTTGAGTTCCACATTTTCTCCCCATCTCTCCCCTCTGCTTACCCCCAAGACAGTATGCATTCTGATTACCCCTTCCCCCAATCTCCCTCCTTTCTATCATATCCCTCCCTTTCCTTAACCCCATCTACTCTATTTTCTTGTAGGGAAAGATAGATTTCTATACCCCATTACGTGTATATCGTATTTCCCAATTGCATGTGAAAACAATTTTTAACATTCATTTTTAAAACATTGAGTTTCAACTTCTCTCCCTTCCTCCTTCCCTACCCATCCCCATAAGAAGGCAAGCAATTCAATATAGGTTACACATG
>JAQQSK010017778.1:0-10012 GCA_028658325.1 Potorous gilbertii | reverse complement strand
AAAGAAATATGGAAGTCATTTGCAGAATGTAGCAGATCATGTTTGTGTGTGGGGGGGGGCGTTTTAGTGTATTATGTTTTGATTTGTTATGTGATTTCTTCCACTTATGTTAGTGCGACTACATAGCATCACTATAGTGAAAATATGCTCAATAGGAATGTATATGTACAACCTATACAGAATTGTATGCTGTCATGGGGAGGAAGGGGGGTAGCGGGGGGAAAGTGTGGGGGGGATAAAATCTTAATTTTAAGGAAGTGATTGTAGAACATTTATAAATAAGTAAAATAAAAAATTTAAAAAAAGTTAGTTAATTGAAATATTTACACACTATTCATCAAGTGATTAAATAAGGTCTTTCAGGCCTGAGAAACAGAATACCTACGAAACAAGTTCGAGTCTTATAATCATTACATCCAGCACAATAATATTTTATTACATTAGGTCTTTTGTTTACATTATTTGTTACTCATTAGGCTCACTTGATAGTTACTTTAATCAGCAATTGAGAATCTAAATTACTAAGTCTGTCAACTAATTTGGTATTCTGATTTTGGTGAAGTTTGGTTTGTGTAGTTACTGTAAGTATTATTAATCACATAAAACTAAGGCATTCGTAGGTCATTCCATTTTTCTGACAACTACATGGAGGTGAACTGTGCAAAAAAGAATCCCTTTAGAATGATCTAATGAATTATGCATATACACATATGTATAACATGGATATGTATGTATATGTATTTATTTCCTCATTATGGATGAATATTTTTGAAAAATTGAGCTCCAAATTCTCTTGTTCCTTTCTTCCTTCCATGGTCAAAGGAACACGAAATTCGATATGAGTTATTTATGGGAGACCTTGTAAATCATATACAGATATTATCCATATTACAAAATAAAACAGACAAAAAAGAAAATAATATTTAAAAAGAATGCTTAAATCTTCATTCAGAGTACGTTAGTTTAGCTAGATAGTCTTTGTCTTCCTTGGTAATTTGGAATTGTCTTGGATCATTGATTTAAAAAGAAAAACTAAATCTTTCGTAGCAATCCATACAGTAGCATATATGGCATATCATGTTCTTGTAATGTTTACTCCCCACAGCACAAATTCATACAAGAGTACCAATGTTTTGTTTTGTCTTGTTTTCCTGAATCCATACTGCTCCTCATTTCTTACAGCACAGTAGAATTCTATCAAAATCATATGCCACACTCTGCTCAGTCGTTTTCCACTTGGTAGTCATACAATTGATTTCAAATTCTTTGCCAATATGAAAAAGAGTTTCTAGAAACATTATTGTTGAAATAAGCCTTTGTTTCTGTTTTCTTTGATCTCTTTGGGCTATAGACCTAGTAATAGTATTTCTGGGTCCAAGGTATGCACAGTTTTGTAGCCCTTTAGTTGTAGTTCCAAATTATTCTCCAGACTAGATGGAGCAGTTCACAGCTCTAGCAGCTGTGCATTAGTGTCTTTTTTTCATATTTACTCTAACATTTTTCAGTTTCTCTTTCTGTCATGTTGGAAAATCTGATAAGTATGATATGGTACTTCAAAGATACATTAAATTGTATTTCCGTAATCACTAATGATTTGAACATTCACTCATGTGGTTATCGATAGATTTATTTTTTTTTCTGAAAACTTTTTGCTCACATACTTTGAACATTTGTCAAGTGAAGAATGCATCTTTTTAAATAAAATTCATTCATTCCCCTACACATTAATGAGGTGATGCCTTGATCTAAAAATCTTGCTGCAAAATTCCCACATTCCAGTTTTCTGCTATCCTTTGAATTCTGGGTGTACTAACTTTATGTTTGTAAAACTTTTAATTTCCTATAACTGAAATGATCAATTTAAATTTTCATGATTCTCTGCATCTTTTGATTGGGCATAAACTCTTATCCAAAGATCTGACCCTGATTGCATACCAAAGCAGAAAGAAACACTTGCACTTGTGGCTGCAAGGGAAAAGACCCCCCTCTTGGATAAAAACTAGAACTCAGCACAGGAGAATAGTGAGCATACCTCCCCCAAGATCACTCTCACCTTGGAAGTGTCAAAAAGTTGTAGAATCCTGAGAACTACCTATTAGAAGAATACAAAAAAATCATGAAGCTTGGCACAATGTCTCCCCACCACCAGGTGAACAGAGCTCAACTTTAACTTAAAGATCAAAGTCAAAATTGGTCTAGAAAAAGAATCAAATAAAAACAACAACAAAAAATTTGAACATAAAAAGCTACTGTGGTGGAAGGAAAGACTAAGATATAAATTCAGAAGATGACAACAATGTGAATTTTTTTCATATATAAGGAATATAAAAGGAAGAACTTTAACAGTAGGGGGCAAAACAGAGAAGTGATGGCCAATGCTTGAACATCACCCTCATTGAAACATGGAAGAATGGAATCTCTCTCTCTCTCTCTCTCTCTCTCTCTCTATATATATATATATATATATATATGTATGTATGTATATATATCTGCTATTCTTTGAATTCTGGGTGTACTAATTATATATATCTTCCTCCCTCTCTCTTTTTGTGTTGTACTTCTAAGAGTATAATCTTGAGTGAAAAGGGACAATCAATAAATTCCCTGACTTTCATGATTTTATTGAAAAAAACAATCAATAAAATTGACATGCATGATACAAGAGATACATAATTTAAACAGCAAAGACTAATTACAAAGGACTGAGTAAGGACAAACTTTACTCTTAATATGAGGAAATTGTAATCATATGCCTAAGACTGAAATTAGTAATTGGGTAGGTATAAAGAAAGATTGGAGTCATATTGAATATGATGACAGAGACACACAAAGAAAAGGTGGCTGGAGCAGAATTTATTATGCATCATATGCTGAAGTTGAAAAAAAAGCAGGTATAGTAATGCTAATCTTAAACAAAGCAAAAGCAAAATAGGCCTAATTGAAAGAGATAAAGAAGGAATATATATATATATATATATATATATATATATATATATATACACATATGTATGTATGTATGTGTCATGCAAACAAGCTACTATAGATAATGAAACAATCAAATTAGAAGAGGAAGGAATAGTCTACCTGTCAGATCTATGGGGAGAGGAAGGCCTAATGATCAAAAAAAAAAAGTTAGAGACCATTACAAAACTGAGAATGGATAATTTTAATCTTATAAAATTAAAAATCTTTTGTACAAACAAAAACAATGCCACCAAAATAAGAAGCAAGGAACGAAGTCAGGAAAAAATCTTTTTCACAAGCATATCTGTTAAAGGCCATGTTTCTCAAACATATAGAGAACTAATTAAAGTTTATGAAAATTGAAGCCATTCCTAAATTGATAAATGATCAAAGGAGATAAACAGATAGTTTTAAGATGAAGAAATCAAGGGTATCTATAGGAATATCAAGAAGTTCTCTAAATCACTTTGATTCGAGAAATGCAAATTAATGCAACTCTGAAATACTACCACACATCAATGAGATTGACAAATTTGATAAAAAAAGAAAATGATCACTTTTGGAGTGAATAGAAAATTGGGACACTAGCGCACTGTTGGGGGAGTTGAGAATCGAACCATCTATTCTGGAGACCAATTTGGAAGTATGCCCAAACAGTAACCAAACTATGCATGCCCATTGATCCAACAATACTCGATCTGTATCCCGAAGAGATCATAAAAAAGGAACAGGATCTACATGTATACACTATTTATAACATCCCTAATTGCGTTGGCAAAATATTGGAAACGCATGGGATGTCCATAAGTTATGGAATGACAAAAAAAATTGTGGTATGTGAATGGAATGGAATGCTATTGCGCAATTACAATTGATAAAGAAACCTGGAGCGTTTTGAACAAACTGATGCAAAGTGAAATGAGCAGAAGCTGGAAAACATGGTACACAGTAACGGCAACATTGTGTGATCATCAGCTATGAATGACTGATCTTTTCTTAGCAACACAATGATCTGAAACAAGCACAAATGAATCATGAAGGAAAGTGCTACCCATATTCAGATAAAGAACTATTGAACTCTGAATTGAAGTCAAACATATCTCATTCACTAACTTTATTCCTTCTCATAGTTTCCCCCTTATGATCTATTTCTTCTTCCATAATTGTGATGCATGCAAAAATACGTTTTGCATGATAGCATTTGTACGAAAGATATCAAACTGCCTAACATTTTCACAAGAGGGCAGAGGAGGGAGAAAAATTTGAACTCAAAATCTTATAAAAATTAATGTTAAAACATTTCTTGATATGTAATTATGAGGGAAATTCAAATACTATTTAAAGCAAAACTAATTTGGATCCCACATAATTTTTTATTAAATATTTTTATTTATTTAACTTTTTAAATTCATTTTCACAAAATTTTGGGTTCCAAATTTTCTCCCCACTTGTCCCCTCCACCCTCCATGTTGTGTGTGTGTGTGTTTTAGTGTATTATGTTTTCATTTGCAATGTCATTTGTCTATAAAACTAAGCGAAATTGATCATATTTACTTTCACAAAGATACATGAAAGGAAAATATAGTCATAAAAATGTACCCAGGGTTCAATATACAGAGTAAGTGCTCCCAACTGAATGCAAGATAATAATTCCACCATTCAATAAACTAGTGACAAACCATACAAAGTTCTAATTACCTCTATCACCAATCTGCCCTCTCTTCTATCATCCTTCCCTTGTCCTGTAGGGCCAGAAAACATTCTATTCTCCATTACCTGTATTTCTTATTTCCTAGTAGCAAGAACAATACTCAACGGTTGTTCCTAAAACTTTGAGTTCCAACATCTCCCCATTCCTCCCTCACCACCCATTCCCTTGGGAAGACAGGCAATTCAACGTAGGCCATATCTGTGTAGTTTTGGAAATGACTTCCATAATAGTCGTGTTGTGTAAGACTAAATATAATTCCCTCCATCCTATACTGCCACTATTTATTCTATTCTCTCTTTTAATCCTGTGCTTCTGAAAGTTTATTGACATCAAATTGCTCCCTCCTCCCACTACCTTCCCTTCCATCATCCACCCCACCCTGCTTATCCCCATCTCCCCCACTTTCCTGTATTGTAAGATGGGTTTTCATAGCAAAGTGAGTGTGCATTTTATTCTTTCCTTGATCAAATATGATGAGAGTAAAACTTCATGTTTCTCTTTCAGCTCCCCTCTTTTCTCCTCCACTAAAAAGTCTCCTGCCTACCTCTTCTGTGAGAGATAATTTGCCCCATTCCATTTCTCCCTATCTCCTCCCAATACATTTCTCTCTCACCACTTAACTTCATTTTGTCAAGATATGATCCATTCCTACTCTGTGCTCTCTGTCTCTATGTGTGCATGCACGTTTGTGTGTGTGTGTGTGTGTGTGTGTGTGTGTGTGTGTGTGTGTGTAATCCTACCAGCTACCCAGATACTGAAAAGTTTCAAGAGTTACAGTTATTGTCTTTCCATGGAGGAATGTAAACAGTTCAACTTTAGTAAATCCCTTATGACTTCCCTCTGCTGTTTACTCTTTCATGCTTCTCTTCATTCTTGTGTTTGAAAATCATACTTCCTTTCAGCTCTGGTCTTTTCATCAAAAATGCTTGAAAGTTCTCTATTTCATTGAAAGATCACATTTTCCCCTGAAGTATTAGACTCAGTTTTGCTGGGTAGGTGATTCTTGGTTTTAGTCCTAGTTCCTTTGACTTTTGGAATATCCTATTCCACTCCCTTCTATCCCTTAATGTAGAAGCTGCTAGATCTTGTATTACCCCGATTGTATATCCACAATACTGGAATTGTTTCTTTCTAGCTGCTTGCAATATTTTATCCTTGACCTGGGAACTCTGAAATTTGGCCACAATGTTCCTAGGAATTTCTCTTTTTTGGATCTCTTTCAGGCAGTGATCAGTGGATTCCTTGAATACTTATTTTGCCCTCTGGTTCTAGAATATCAAGGCAATTTTCCTTGATAATTTCATGAAAGATGATGTCTAGGCTCTTTTTTTGATCACGGCTTTCAGGTAGTCCCACAGTTTTAAATTGTCTCTCCTGGATCGATTTTCCAGGTCAGTTGTTTTTCCAGTGAGATATTTCACAATCTCTTCCATTTTTTCATTCTTTTGGTTTTGTGATTTTTTGGTTTCTCAGAAAGTCATTGGCCTCCATCTGTTCCATTTTAATTTTGAGAGAACTATTTTCTTCAGTGAGGTTTTGAACCCCCTTTTCCATTTGGCTTATTCTGGTTCTCCTCATTGGCTTTTGAATCTCTCTTGCCAACTGAGTTAGCCTATTTGTCAAGGTGCTATTTTCTTCAGCATTTTTTGGGTCTCCTTTATCAAGGTATTGACCCGTTTTTCATGCTTTTCTTGCATCTCTCTCATTTCTTTTCCCAGTTTTTCCTCCACCTGTCTAACTTGATTTTCAAAATCCCTTTTGAGCTCCTCCATCTCCTGAGCCCATTGGATATCCATTTCAGATGTTTGGGATACAGAGACCTTGACTACTACGTCTTTCCCTGATGGTAAGCATTGTTCTTCCTCATCAGAAAGGAAAGGAGGAAACATCTGCTCACCAAGAAAGTAACTTTCTATGTCCTTATTTTTTTTCCCCTTTTCTGGGCATTTTCCCAGCCAGTTACTTGACTTCTGAGATTCATCTGCACCCCTGACTAGATTCGCCCAGGCAGTGTTTGGGGTCTGAGATTCAAATGCTGCTCCCCAGCCTCAGGGCTTTCAGCAGTGGGTCAGCTGCTATTCAGGGTAAGATTAAATCAGGTTTTCAGGTGGGGGCACGGCCACCTTCCAGGTTGTGTTCCCGCAGGCGGTTTTGGCTGAGACCTTCAGTAATGGATCTGAGGTCCTGCCTGCTCCAGGAACCCCTGGCTACTGATGCCTCTACAGTTGCCTCCTGAGGGGCCTGAGTTATGGAGACACCTCACTCCCCTCTCTGCCAGCCCAGAAGTCTCTCTCACTGACCTGTGCACCTGTGGGTGGAGGGACCTTTGCGGCCACCTGAGATTCAGTCCCTGAAGCCTACTCAGATTTGCTCCTCTCAAGGCTGTGTGGCCAAGGTAGGGCTGGGTTCTGCTCTGGTCCTGTGCGCGACGGATCTTTGGTGAAGGTTTTTCAGGTCTTTCTGGAACAGAAATCTCCACTCTGTTGTTCTGTGGCTTCCATTGCTCCAGAATTTGTTAGGCGTTCTTTACAGATATTTTATGGGCTGTGGTTTTGGAGCTAGCATGTGTGTGTCTTTCTCCTCCCCCCCTACGCAATTTTTTTGCATTTAAATTTATTGTTGATATTACTTCATTGTGTAGGTTTTCTCTTAGTAACATCTGTTCTCCTTGTTTATGCCTCTTAATTATGTTTATTTTTTATTCTGCTTTGTCTAATATCATGATTGCTACTTATGCCTTTTTTTTTAACTTCAACTAAAGCTGAATTAGATTCTCCTTCAGTGTATTATTTTAGTTTCATGTGTATTTTTTATAAATAATACATTATTGGTTTCTGGTTTTTAATCCATTTTGCTACGAGCATAGATTTAATGGGTGAGGTTATCCCACTCCCATTCACAGTTACAATTACTAATTGAGCATTTTCCTCCACACTGTTTTCTTCTGTTTATCCTTCTCTCCCTTTGTATCCTATGTCATCTGTTTTCTATTCTATTTCTGAGCACTGCCTTCTCTTACATAACTTCCCCTTTACCATCTCACTTTTTCCTCTTTCCTTGAATTGTCCTAACTGATCCATATGCACCATAAGAAAATATTCTCTTATAACTTTGTCTTATCATATAAATTTTCCTTAGGAGCTAAAGTCTGTCCTTAGTTGGGCCAGGGCGAAAAAAGCTTCTCCTCCTTTGCTATAGATCTCTCTCTTCCTCCTCTTCTTTTTTCTTCCCTCCTTCTCTTTCTCCCTTCATCCTTTCCTCCCTTGCTTCCTTCTTTCATTTTTATTGTTTCCTCTTTATTCTTTCTTCCTTCTTTCTCCATTTTATTCATATTTCTATACATACCTAAAAATTCATATGTGTATATATTAGTTCATGTACATATTGTGCTAAATATTTTTTCTTCAATGGTAAATCAGGAAAATTAATATGTGAATTATCTGATGTACAAGATTGTTTTGAGATAAATATTATGCAAATAGCATAAACATGAACTATTGTTTGGAACCTGATACGGAATATATAAACCTCTTGTCTCTTTAGGGAAATGCATTGATCTTTACTATTAGAAATATAGCAAAAACATAGAGTATAAATCTCTAGTATAACCCATTTACCAGTGTTATGAACTATAACTGACAAAGTAGAATGTTCTAGTGTCAATATTTCTTCCGTCCACATATTTTAGAATAGTGGCTTTAACAACAGTGGTCTTGGTTGGATTTTAACATAATTAATAGACTTTCAAGTCAAGTCAGGCAGTAAATAATGCACTTTTAAAGTAATAAAAATAATTTTAAAAGATGGTATTATGAAAATAATAGTTCTTCCTGGGCCCAATTTTCCTTCTAAATTCTCCTAATTCTTGATCTTACAGGTAGCATTCCATTTCTCATCTTACTTTCTCCCTTTGCACAACCTTTTCTCTCTGTCTGGAATAGAATCCTTTTTCACATTTTATTCACAGAATTCCCACCTGCTTTCTAAGTTTACCTCAGCTGAAACCATCTACAGCAGATCTTTCTTGTTCCCTCTAATTGTTAATTTTCTGCTTCCCCTGCCTCCCAAAATTACATTATATTTACATTTTCTGTTTATTTAAACTTACTAATATAGTTTCCTCCAATGAAATATAAAGTTTCATAAATAAGAATTGTTCGTGTTTATGGCTTTGCATACCCATTGCACAGGACAATTTGTAGAATGAGAAAATGAAAATTTAACAACGAATAAACCTGAGATAACTTTCTTTATTGCTCCATTTTTTTTTTTTTTACTATTTCCTCAAGAAGCTTACTGAAGGTGGAGAGGTAAGTGTTTTCTTCTAGCTCATAATGGAGGAAATTAACATTTTAATATATATAGGTGATACATTTGACCTATCAACCTTGCCTGTGACATTTGAATGACTGTTCTTGAAAAATTCTAGTTTTAAGTCAAAAAAAGAAAACTTCAGTTTATTTCAGTTGCTGGTGACAGTAATGGTAGAAGTTATATGTGATCATTTTAGGAGAAGGGGAGAATACTCTTGGAATTATCATTTGTTTGATTTCATTACGGTCTATTCCATAAAAGACTTAACATATGGATAATTTGGTATTTGAAGTTCAACAAAATTCCGGTTGCTCAGAGTTGCTTCAGACTATATTGCCTAGGATGGCTATTGACATATTGGCTAAGAAGGTAGAGAGAGGTATTATTTCATTCAAATTCTATCACTTTGAACAATACAGTGATGTACTGGAGCCATTTCTAACCTGTTTTCTCCAGTTGATTATTAAATTTCAATGTGAGCATTTATAAATCAGAAATTTTTCATCTGGTCAAATCAGGGTTTGATTTACTGTTTTGCTAATTACCTAGACTAAAGAAAGTATTAATAATGCAGATTAACTTTTTCTTCAGCATTTTTTTTTGGGAGGCCTCCTTTATTAAGGTATGGATCCGTTTTTCATGCTTTTCTTGCATCTCTCTCATTTCTTTTCCCAGTTTTTCCTCCACCTGTCTCACTTGATTTTCAAAATCCCGTTTGAGCTCCTCCATGGCCTGAGCTCATGGGGTATCTATTTCAGATATTTGGGATACAGAAGCTTCGACTCCCATGTCTTTACCTGGTGGTAAGCAGAACTCCTCGTCGTCAGAGACAAATGGAGGAATGATTTTCTCAAGGAAATAACCATCAATGGTCTTAGTTTTTTTCCCTTTTCTGGGCATTTTCCCAGCCAGTTACTTGATTTCTAAGAGTCCTCTCTACCCCTGGCCTAAATCCGCCTAGCCAGTGCTTAGGGTCTGAGATTCAAATGCTGCTTCCCAGACTCAGGGCTTTTGGCGGCAGGC